>CABHPH010000983.1:24910-51899 GCA_902168325.1 Peromyscus nudipes
TTATTTATTTTAAGCATAATTTTTGTGATTCTGCAAGGAAAAAAAATATTTAAGCATTGGCAGTCTACATTATATTATACAGTTTTCCTTGGAGCGCTTTCAATGATTTGATGTTAATGCAAAGTAGTCCAGATTTTTAGAAGTAAAAATCTTGTGTGCACTTCATCTGCTTGTTTCAAATGATCTCTCTAAACAAAACCTATGCTTTGATGGGTTATCAGTGTCAGAGGGCACGAATGAGCTAATGTATCCAATCAGAAGAATGGGAAGGGGACAGGGAGAGGCAGACAAGACACATCCTTTATCCCTTCAGAGGGGAGGTGCATTTGAAAGTTCTCTTCCTCACTGAGGCCCGTTGCAGGCCCAGGGCAGGACCTAGAGTGTGCTTGTGAGCTAATGTCCCTGGGGAAAGTGCAAACATCATTGTGATTGCCATTTAAAGCACAGATGCAGTGGTGTCTCAGTCTGTGTGTGGCCAGCCATTAACTGTCCTCTCGCTCTCCTAGAAGACTGTTCTGTAATTCCACAGGTAAGTCCCTTCCTCCAGAAACTCCTCTGAGAGAAGAGTTGGCATGATGTCATTCTGTGGAATATGTGTAACACTGGTCAGTGAACAGCAAGTCACACTGAAAAAGAAAGGCCCACAGTTGCCCTCCGGGGATGTGTTTGTGTTCAGTCTCTGTCTCACTGTGATTCACGAAGAGTTCAGTATTTTAAGCTTTAAAATTGTGCTTTTCATCCAAAAAAATCTACATTTAAATTTCATTTATATTTGATGATACAAAATCTTTAGGAACAATCAACCCACAGTATTTTTTTTCTTCTGGTAGTGAAGAGCAAAATGGAAGAAGACTAAAAGAGAATATGTTTCCACAATTGACCCTTTAGTCTCGCCAACGTCATCAGATGTGGCCCATGGGGAAGCGGGGGACAGTGAGTAGTAACGTAGGACCACAGAACATACTTTTCTGGAAAAACTGTAACAAAAACGTTAACTAATGGAAGGAGCAAATATATTGATTCTCCTATCATCCTGGCACAACCACCTTTATTTACATATTTCTTTGTTTCCAAATGTGGTCACGAGCAACAAAACAATGTGAAAAGACAGTGTTTCCATTCTGCCTGCTTGCTCTGCCCTATACTCTGTTCTCCAGTCTGCATGTGGGATGACAATGTGTAGGCATTTTTAAAAAGTAAAATTTTAGCAAATGTAATAGTTCAGAAACATCTTCTAACCTCGTAACTGACTCAACCGGGTCTCAGCTCACAGATTACCCCTGTCTTTTCTGGACAAACAATCTAATACAGTCTCTCTACTGTCACGATCATATGGTACTAATTTTTTTAACAGTCCTTATTTCAATATGAATTTTTTTCACATTAATTTGTTTGCTTGTATCCTGTCTTCTCACCCACACCAGGAAGGAAATTACATAAGAACAGAAGGCTTATCTGCTTCCACAGACATATTCCAAGTCTCTAGAACACAACTTAGTGCGTAGCGGGACTTTCCTCGGTATTTGGGTCTGGATTCACAAAATGAAAAACTTCGGTCTTTTGTCTATAATTAATAGAACACAGAAAAAAATAATGAAACAAAACTGGCAATGGTTAAAGCTTGTAAACAATAGAATTTATTACAAATAAAAATAGCTAAGGGATAATATTGGTAATATTGGTAATATTGGAAATTCAAAAGTGAGCTTCAGATAAAGCGGACTTGGTTGAAATAATTGACATGAAACAGAGAGTGACTAAAACTTCCTATGGAATAATTTTTCCTTCACTAAAAAGTAACAGAAGAGTAAAATAATTTAAACAAGAAATTTATGTGTAAATTTTGACCCTGACCAATTATACTTAGGAGAATGAGGGTTATAAAAGGAAACTCATAATAGCAGAAGATATAATAGGCAATATTTGATATGTTTGTGGAAGGAACCTGATGGGTAAATTGAATCTTTATCATAAAATTCATGAGAAAGGGTTGATTTTGAAAACAATTTTGGTTAAATGAAAATGGAAAAAAATGGAAATTGTTTAAGCAGTTTATATAAAATTAAATTGATCAAATAATGAAATTGGCTTAACATAATCTGATTTAAAAATACTTTCTTGGCCACAGTGATATAATTATGACTAAATGATTGTGTTTATAATAAATGAAGATTCCATATATTTCTGTGACCAAAGTAGTAAGCTAACAGCTTCCTACAATCTGGCCTCATGGACAGCTAGAGAGCAAGATACACAATGAAGCACTCACTTGGGGATCATAAACAATCATGTAACATGCTAAGAATAAAACATGCCATTTGTATGCATCACGGGTACCTTCCTATGAAGTAGAGCAATACTGTCCAGTTTCCAACCTTGGGCAACTCACCTGCTCCTCTGGGTCTTATACATCTTCAAGAAGGGTTTTAACTACAGATTCAGACCAAATTCTACCACACGACCTGGATAAGGAGAAACATGAGTTACTGAGCCTGACAGCAGAATCAAGGAGTCATAGGAGCTCATAGGCTAACCGCTGGGATATTGGTATTTAAGGGCTAAGAAGGAGATAGAGAATCTCTTGGAAAAGAAACAAAGAAGTAACAGACTCAGTGCAACGTGGGAGACCCTGAAGACCTGACCATATTTAAAAGGAACAAGCAAATACAAGTGAGAAATAATGTCAAGACCAGAAAGAAAACTCTTAGGTTTGGCAAGAATGCCAGTTTTAAAATGGAAACAATGGGACCATGAGACACACAGGAGAAACACAGGTTATTGACAGGAGAATATTGGGAGGTTTGAAGGCAAGTCTTCTGGTCAATTTTTTTTCTCTAGTTTTCTGGTAACAAAAGTTACTCTTGAATGCCCATAGGCAGTAGCGTGAATTTATCGTCTATCTAACCTTCACTAGGGCACAGACATGATTTCAAGAAGACCATAGCCTGGGACTCCATTTCTGATGTGAGTCTATTTTTTTATTCCACCCCTGCTTCTCTTTAAATGTGGTCTTCTGTTGTAGCTTTTCACTTAGACTTCTACAGTGGCACCCCATGGCTTTGGACATCTGGGAAATGTCCAGAGGTAAATTTCTACAACAGCTCAGGAGAATAAGAAACCAAGGAAAGGGTGAATGGGAGGATTTGGGGCAGGGGGAACAGTCCCAGAGTCTTTAGAAAAGAAATCAACAGCATCCACTGCTAGGAAAGACAGGTGCACAGGAAGTTTGGGAATATATTCGTGTGTGTGTGTATGTGTGTGTGTGTGTGTGTGTGTGTGTTATTGTAACGTGACTACAAACTAGAAGTCTTTTAAAAGATACATAGTTTTAATCTCCCATTTTTGGAGGACACAAATTTAATGTCACAGTGTTTTCAAGGAAGTTTTACTCCTAAAGGCCAAGATGAGGATCCTTCCTTACCTCTTCCGGTTTCTAGTGCCATTGTCAACTCTTAGTTGTGTCCTCCATACCCCACACCCTGTCTTGTCTTCACACACTCTCCCCTATGTGCCTCTCACATTTTCCTTCCTCTCATTTATCATTGGATTTGGAGCTCAACCAGAGGGAGAGTCCAGGACGATTGTATCTGAAACCGCATACTTTAATTATACTTCTTTCCACAATGAGTTAACATTAGGAGATACTATGGATTAGGGCTGGGACTTACATCTTGTTCAAGCACCCATAGTCCACCACCTATAAAAGGTAAAGAAAAACGTGCAGATCGATGGAGAAAGGCAACCTTAGAGCATGAGATAGAAGGTGAAGAAGGATCGCTGAAAAGAGACAATGGCCGAGTGGAAGTGTTTCCTAGATCCAAACTGCGTGATTCTCCAAAAGCTTTTGATAGCCTGGAGGCCAGAGAGAGGAACCAGACAGTAGGGGTAACTCAGCAGAGGTTGCTTGTAGGTGGACTTGACAGGGGGAACTGGAGATGAAAGATTTACCCTTTTCCATTTCCAGCTACGGAGCATGAAAAGTTTAAGTGTAATAATACATGGTAAGTATTTTGTAAGTTGTAAAACGTTTAATGAGATAGAGTTTGTATTCATTCCCATAACATCTCCCTATCTATTCATCTCATATTCCAGCTACATGCTCACTACTCAACTGTGCATTCTTTCCTATCCTTTCCCAAGAGCCTCATAAATAAAACAGGCAAAATCTCCATTCCAGTAAATATATTTTTTCCTTTTTTTTTAAATGACAGATGCCTGCTGTGACCATAGGTCTAAAATAAAATGTTTAGAGATAAACACTCCAAACTTTCCCTGGCTCCTGAATACCCTGGTGGCCGAGGATTTGTCTCGGAGACTCAAAGAAAAAAAAACTGTAAAGAATTTTCATTTATTGGTGGGACCTGGGATAGCTCAAAAATCAAGTCTCTGGGTCATATTTCCAAGGCAACATTCACCAGCTCTGTCTCACTCCAGAGGGTTTGCTGCAGGAGTAAGACAACACAGGTTACTCAAGTCACTAGAGCTGTGGTTTTTAACGTGCACAGGCTCCCAGCTTTATCTCTTCTCATTTTTCTTTTGAAAGCCACAGACTTCTTTCTTTAAACAAAAAAAAAAAACGTTTATTAAGCAGACAAATGTGAAGCCGTCATGGTCGAGGTAGAGGAGAGGCATGCCCTCAGCCACCTACCAGCCCCCCTCTTTTCTCTCCTAATGGTGGTTCCTGGCCACCTCTAGAACAGCTGAGAAGTGGCTGCTCTGAGCAAGCCTGGAGATAGCTTGGGCAGTCAGAGAACGGGAATAGCCCTAGGGAAGTGTAATGTCTCCTCCATGGGGAGTCTGACTCAGAGCAGGCTCCATAAATTAACTTTACTACTGAAATAAAAGAATCACTAAATATTTACATTATGAATGACTTGTAATAATATCTAGGCCAACCGTATTCCTTTTGGGTAATTCTGGGAATATTCGGCAGCAACAAACGGAAACAGGATTGTCCCTTCCAACTGGAACATAGAAGTTCTTTTTACTCTCTGTGAACCGTGGCAAGAGGAGCATTGAAAAAGTATCTGATGTAGAAGTTTCCAGAATAAATTGTTCTATTTTCATGAGTGTTGACATCTTACCATTTTTGAGAATGCTCACAGGCCCAATTAAAGCCTCGGAAGAAAGGGTAAGTGTCAGCCTGGGCTCCATGTTATACTAATGGCCTCATCCTGATCAAGCTACTTTGTAAAGAACATCTGCCTCTTGCCCCCTCCCCGCCCCTTCAAGCTTTTTTCCTTCCATTGCCAAACTTCTTTGCTCTTAGCCAAGGATATGCTCTTTTCCCCCTTAAGCCTATTTATTTCTTAGCCATCTGACATGCCCAAGATAGCACAACCCCCACAAGATCAGTTGTCCTTCACTACAATTGACAGTTTCCCCTGCTTGAATAAGCCTGCTCACATTAGAAGTTTTAAAGAGTGGATTGAGGATTGCAAATAGGTGTTAGTGGAGCAGGCTTCTACAATGCAGCAAATGCAAGGCTCCATGTCTGGCTGAGGTAAAAACAGTTCGCCACCTTGAAATTGCAGGCAAAGATTCAATGCAGTTAGATGCAAATGCTTGTATTTGAAAAAGTCACTTAGTGGAGTCTCTTAGAAATCAACAAGTACATAGTACCTTCTATGTGGAATAAATTTATCCCAGGCATAGTTGTGTGTGCCTGATAGGAACTGAAATATGAAGCCATTTAAGGAATTTCTTTTCTTAAGGAAATGGCCACATGATGGGAAGGATTAGTCAAATGAATTATAAATACAAAACAAAGAAATCATTTACCATAGATTTTTTTTCTCGATTTTAATTTTTTTTAATTTTTTATTTTATTTTATTTTATTTTATTTTTATTTTCCAAGACAGGGTTTCTCTGTGTAGCTTTGCGCCTTTCCTGGAGCTCGCTCTGTAGACCAGGCTGGCCTTGAACTCACAAAGATCCACTTGCCTCTGCCTCCCAAGTGCTGGGATTAAAGCCGTGCGCCACCACCGCCCGGTGGCCGAGTGGTCTAAGGCGCCAGACTCGATTTTAATTTTTAATATTTTATAACTTTTGTTATAAACTGTTCAAACATGCCAGGCAATGGTGGCATACACCTTTGATCCCAGTACTCGGGAGGCAGAGGCAGGCGGATCTCTGTGAGTTTGAGGCCAGCCCGGTCTACAGAATGAGTTCCAGGACAACCAGTGCTACACAGAGAAACACTGTCTCAAACAAAAACAAAACAAAACAAAATGAGAACAAAAACAAAATGTTCAAACACAGAAAAAAAAACAGAATAGTAACATGAAGTCTTTATAACCATCATCTAGTTTTAAAACATTGACATTTTGTCATATATTTAAAATCTAAGTTGGCTTTTCTGTTGCTCTTTTTCCAGGATTTAGATGGGTGACTTTGTTTTTTTGTTTGCTTTTGAGATTGTAATTTCAATTACAACATTTCTCCCTTCCCTCTCCTCCCTCTAACCCTCTCAAACACTCCTCCACACTCTCCCTCAAATTCATGCCCCCTTTTTTAATCAATTGTTATTACATCCATATATGTATTTGTATATACATATATATTCCCAAATATAACCTGTTGAGACCATATAACGTTACTTGTATGCATGTTTTCAGGGCTGGCCTTCTGGTACTGGACATCCAATTAGCGTGCTCTTCCCTGGGGAGGGTCACCTCTCTTGCTCCCAGTTTTGTTCAGTTGCCTCTACTTGTTCTTGTGGGGTTGAGGCCTCATGAGCTTTTCTCCATGCAGCTGGTCATGTTTGTGGGTGTCCTCTTGGTTCCGCTCATATTTGGGTGGCCATGCTGATGAAACCTTATGGGTGTAGCCAGCAGACACAATCTCACACCTGGTTCTCTCCTCTGTCTCCTGCAAGCTTTATGCCTCCTCTTTTGCAATGTTACCTGAGCCTTAAGTGTGGGAGAGTTTTGTAGATGTATCGGGCCCCAGAGCCCCCTGAGCTAGAACTGACCTGCATGCTCCCTTCCTGAAGACTAGCTTTCATGGGACTGGAAGGTACCACGCAAGCTCCCACAAGGAAGAGGCAACCAACAGTGCTACCCAGCTATGATGTCTGTGAACCACATCAACGACCAGCATGGCCCAATAACACTACAGATGCAGCAGCGGCACAGGTATCGTGGCTGTAATCAGCGACTCTCTGACTGAACTTAAGATGGTGCCTGGTAATGGAAACTTCAAGAACTAATCAGTGCTAGTGAAATCATGGTTACTGAAGGAGAATCTACAGTCACTAATTTACTAAACCAGTCTAACATCTAACAACAGTCTATAAACATTTGTCCTTATACCCATAGATAAGTGTAGTCCTTATCCCTCTTCAAAGAAACTTTTCTTTGAAAGAGAAGCCATTACAGGAAAAAAAAAAAAAAAAAAACCAATCAATCAAAATCAGAATTGTGGCGCCCAGTCCCAATGGATCCATCTACAAAACATTCACATACTTAAGATAGATTTTTGAAGAGTGAAAATAACACATGTAAGAGGAGTGTGATGGCCGTCAGTGAGAAAGGAAGGAGGAGAAGGCATTCAAGATATGTTGCAGGGTAGTGGAAAAGACAAGACAGAGTTCATGCTGTGAGTTCAAGCCTGTGCTGTTAGAAAATGAAGTCCATGATCGGAAAATCAAGAATGACGGTGGATGGCGGCAATGAAACATGGGGGTGGGGTGAGTGCGGGGAGATCCATGGAGGCACAGATTCTGACAGTCAAAAAGAAATGGAAGAATTGGATCTTAATTCATCCTGAAAATATATCTTCATGTACTAACTAGTGTGGAAATGGAAGAGATCCTCAAAGGAAAAAAAAATAAGAAGAAGAAAGAGGGAGAAACAAAGGGTTAAGAGAGAAGCGAGGATTAAGGGAGGGGAGCTCCAAAGAAAAACACAAAAGCATCCACTTCTGCAAAGACGAGGATGGCAAGGACAGGTCTTATTGGAGGCCACTGGGAATGAGGGTCATTTCAAAATGTGGTTGTGGAGGGTGTGCCTTACCACACCGCTTCTATTCATTCCCCCCACTAGCCCACAATTCCAGCTTCTAGTGGTTCTGACTTGACATCACACCTTGTCTCTATGCACAATTACAGTTCCATCTGCTAAGGACTTTCCAAAAATCCCAAAGAAAAATTCAATAGCTATAGAGATGTTCAACTTGGCTTGATACAGGCCTTTCAAGTTGCTGGCCAACCCATGGATTAATTAATGACTTGGAGTCAGGGCCTCCTTTGAGTCAATCAGTACCCTGAGCTGTGGCCCCTGTCACCTATGTAAGACTGTCTATTTAGCAGAAGTTAGGGTGAGGCCAGCACCAAAACAGACACACACAATGCAGTATGTCCACAGTATAACCCTGGGCTGTCAAAGTTTAAGAATCCCAAGTCTAAAGGGCTCCCAAAATTTTAAACAGTGGCTACCAGAGGAGAAGAAATCCTTTACCCTACTTTTGAATTAGTTGACAGGTCAATATTAATAGCATCATGCATCTGCATAGCACTTCCAAGTGCCTTTGCAAAATGTTAATCTAAGGCACTTCCAGGGACAGAAGTGTATATGTGAACACACTCTATAAGGACTGGGAAACCTTATAAGCATTATTTTATGCAAACCAACTAGTGAAATTAATTATATGATAACTGTGTCTAAACGGTAGCCCACAATAAACAGTTGCAGTCTTAGGTGCTTAACAAACAATAAAATCTATCCAACTTTCTAGTTCTGTATTACAGTGATTCTTATAGCCCTTTGGCAGTAGAGCTATGGCTATTATTACTTTGGAGACCGAGGATTTGCCACCCAAGTGCCATCATTACCACCAACATTGATATTAAGCCATAAGGATGACATCCCTTCCTCTGAATTTGCTACTCTAGAGATGGTACTGAAAGTAGAAGAAGCCTCATGTGTGACACACGGATACAATTTAAAGCACGGTTTGTCTGTTGGAGTCCAAAGCAGCAACGAGAAAACTAAATGATGGTGAATTAGTTGAGATTCATGGGCCAAAGGGAAACACGTATGTATCTTTCCACTCTCAGTCTAGGGGAGTTCTGTATGTCCCATCACTGCGTAAGCAATGTGACATTAGGAGACGGAGCAAGCAGAATGGAAGGGGAGAGATATTGTAAACTTCTGATCTGCCTTAGTCTTCATTTCATTAAATGTCCTTACTTTCCATCCAATTATTGAAAATGGAAGCATTTCCTGCTTTCTCCTGGTGATGGTTTGTATGAAAATGGCCTCCATAGGTTCATATATTTGAATGACTAGTCCCCAGGGGATGAAACTCTTTGGGAAGAACTAGGAGGTGTGGCCTAGTTGGAGGAGGTGTGTCACTGGGGGGCAGGCTTTGAGATTTCAAATGTCCACACTGTTTCAGTTAGCTCTCTTTCTCTCTCTCTGCCTGGTGTTCATGGATGTGATATGAGCTCTCAGCTACTGCTTCAGCACCATGCCTGTCTGTCGGCTGCCATGGTCCCCACCATGACGGTTATGGCTTCATCCTCTGGAACCGAAAGATCCCAGTTAAATGCTGTCTTTATAAGTTGGCCTGGTGCTGGTGTCTTTTCTTAGTTGCAACAGGAAAGCAACTAAGACACTCCTCCTGAACTTGACCTGTCCAACAAAAGCTTCACATTTGGCTTCTGACTCAAGGGGAGTCCACCTGAGGACTTTCTTAACAGATAGGTCAAACATGAGATGAAAATCTTATCTCATCTTATAACCTATACCAAGTTCTTCACTGGCTCCTAATTTTTATTTAAGATAGAAATCTAGCGCCATAGCCAGCTGTACACGGTTGTGGCGATGCTTCGCCTCGCTGTTGACAGCCTCAGGCTGCCTGACAACTCCTGAGATGTGTCAACCTCATTCTGCCTGGAGACCAGCATGCTGGCTCTTCCATCTGTCTGGGATGTGCTCACCAGTTTCGTGCCTGCCTTGTTCTTTCCCACCCTCCAAATCTCATCCTCGAGGGATGCTATCCAAGAGAAGTCCACCCAATTGAGTACCCAATCTCCTCCTCTAATTTTTCTCAGGTATGATGTCGTTCTCTTTTTGAGCTACTAAAAAAAAAAATATGTGTTTAAACGTGCGTCAGTATTTACTGTTTTTCTGTATTGCAATAGAACCCCCATGAGAGAAAAAGTGAGAATCTCGTTTGTATTATTTATCACTGTAGCCTGAGGGCCAAGCCCAGAACCTGGCATAGAGCTCATCTCGTGAGTTCTGCTGCCAACATACTTTGTTTGTTTGTTTTTGTTTTTGTTTTTTTTTTTTTCAAGACAGGGTTTCTCTGTGTAGCCCTGGGAGTCCTCGAACTCACTCTCTAGACCAGGCTGGCCTCGAACTCACAGAGATCACCTGCCTCTGCCTCCCAAGTGCTGGGATTAAAGGCGTGCGCCACCACTGCCTGGCTTGCCAGGATACCTCTTAAAAGCATGCTCTCTTTGCTGTCTCACTATTACTCTTTTAGCCTAAGCGGCTGCTCTCTCTTCTTAGGACTAATGTAGAAGCTTTCCAGTTGGCTGTCCAACATTGACTCCAGCCCAGCACTCAATAAGCATCTATCATTGGAATAAAAAAGCATTTCACTGTGGGAATAATCATAGTGTCTAAAGGCTAAGAGATCCAGTACGTACTAGCTAAACCAGACAAAATCCCAGCATGGGGGGGGTGCGTTGCGTGAAATTTTATCATTAGCTGAGAAATTATTGGCATTTGGTAGCTGCTGGGAGAGGGGGAGGTCAGTTTTCTTTAATGATATGACCCCTGGTAGGGTCACTACAATCCAGGGCTGGTCCCATTCCCAAGACTGGTTGGGTAACACAAGCTCAACTCAATGGCAGGGGTAGGGGGAAGAAAGAAAACCCAAAGTTGATGGGGAGTTGAGGGTGCAGAGGGTAGATACAAGAAGTTTCGGGGGAGATGTGATCAAAATACATTGTATGAAATTATCAAAGAATTAATAAAAATTATTAAAAGAAGAACAAAACCTAAAAAAAAAAGCAAAAGCAAAAGAGAGCAATCGAGACCTTGTAGGAAAATTGCCTTGCTTTTTCCCAAGTACTAAAAGAACACCAAGCAATTCTCAGCAGTGCAGGCCGCTCATGGGGTGGAGTGTGGGTCATTTTATTCAGGCTCAGGCACAGGACAGGTGCAGTGCAGCCTGGAGGACAGTTAGCACTCAGTTTTTCCATCCCTGGGCTACTATGCTACTCACATCCATAGAGCTGCTGGGCTCCAGAGGAGGAGGCATATAAAAAGCGCCCAGTGTCTTAACCACAATGCTTATAAAAGATACCAACTTTAAAAGCCTCCAGAATGCTGGTGTTGTTTCTGATCGCCTCAGAATAAACCAGTCTGGACACTTTCCTTTAATGTATGTCAATGTCTGCTGTGAGGTTAGGCGTGTTGGAGAGCCCGGACAGAAAACTAGAGCATTGTTAGAGACAGCTCAACCATCGCTCCTTTGAACTAAGAATAAGGTTATGGTAGCTCCTCATCCTGTTTTTCCATCATCAGACCTAGAAATGGCATCTCAGCTGAGACGTGAGAGAGGAATGGAGGGCGTGTGTTCATCCGTGACAGAGTGCCGTTTTAATTATGCCAGGTCTATTCCACAGTCTTCGCTTGAATCCCACTGATTGCAAGGCACCCTGGGCATTATCCATCACATGCTCTCACTCTGGGTGAAAATGCATATCATATGGACCACAGCAGCTGGTTGTGTTGGAGGCTGTGGATGCTCGAAGCCGACGCCTCTGAGTCAAGAGGCACCTGCTTCTTGACTCGTGTGAAGTGACTTGGAGGGGGAGAAACATCATCCTGAGGTGACAGAAATAATTATGAAAGTTTGTCTGGAACTGACAAAAAAATGCGTTCGACAGGCATAAAGCAAACTCTCCTCTGAGTTGGCACCAGGCAAGTGCCCCAGGTTAAAAATCCAACCAATACGGTAGTAGATGTCAGCTTTATCCTTCACAGCACATCCATTCCCCCGCTCCGCTCCTCTCCACCTTCCAAGTTAATTCAACACACTTCTGTGACACAGCCTCAGGAGTCTTGAGGGAATATTCCAGAAATCACCAGTGAATTTCGTCGTGGGTCTCCCCTCACCCCTACTCAGATTTGTAGGCCGGCGTTGACCTGAAATCCATCCCAGTACTGAAGAAACCTCAGAGCTTAATCCACTAAAGTCGGTCTGGCTTTGAGCCCCAGAGAAAATGGGATTTCTATAAAATGTTCACTTTAGAGAGAGATTTGCTCCCTTCGCAGCTCCTTTTCTGCGTCACACACCATTAACTCACAAAACCCTGCCTCTGGACGGAGGCCGCGACTCCAGCTGGTTCTGCATACGGGGCAAACTCCCGCACTTGCTGTGTATGTCTCTTAACGAGGCTCCATTGGGCTCATTGTGGGTCTCTCTTGGTATTGAATCAGCCCCACAAAACCCTGCAGTTCACTCGCTCTCCTGCCTCCTCCGAGCATCATAATTTGATACATTGACAAAAACGTGGAGACTCCGGTATAGCTTTGCCTCCCCGCTATTTCCCCACCTCAGAAGCTCCAGGAAGAGGGCGCTGCCCACAGCTCTGTGTAAAGGTACACACCAAACTAGAAACAATGCTTTCATCACTAGGGATCTACACCACGTGCATAAATCCCCAAAGAGCTTCAGAAACACCGCTGGTTAATCCTAGACTCTCTTCCCCAATATTCTTCATCTTCCCTGCCCAGTGCACTGACCCTCTTGTGGACTGTACCACCTAGGCCACCTTGCTAAGGGGATCTGCTAGGGGGAAGGCCAGACAGAAGGTTGGCATTGAGAACAGAGAGCTTGTTTGACTTTTGGCCACACCCCCGCCCCGCTCGGAATAACTATAACCTTCTGTGTCTAAGCACAGACCAGGACATCCCTCCTCCCCTTTTCCACTTACTTGGTTGATGCTCCACTGTGCCTTTCCTTTCTCCTTTAGCCCTAGGCACGCCTCACTTCTACCTAGTAGGTACCTCTCCATCCCTAAGTCTCCCTGAACTCTTTATCTGCCCACGTAAGTAAGTTGCATGCATTACTTTCTGTTATTGCAAGGAGGACCACCTGTGTCTGCCAAGGGGCCCATCTTTGCCTCGGGAAGTCCGGTTTTAATACCTAGCAAACAATCTGTCTCCTATCACTTTTGCTTCTGGTGTGGCTTACCCTTCTACCTGGGCTCTAATAAACCGTTTCTGTATTCTCAGGGTCATGTTATGGCCCCATTAAGCATCATAAGATGCTAACCCAGTATGCATCTTGTGATCTTAGGCACGGGCAGTCTGACTAGGATCCCAGAATCCTCCCTTTCTTTTGATAATTTCCCCTGACCAAAACTTTAGCATCAAAAAGCTGTCCAGTGGTCTTTTGCCTGCTCAAACCTCCTCATTCATTTGCTCGTCTAGCTATATAAACAGTACCCACTTTTTGTTCATGCTATTTTCCGTCAATATTGATTGTACATCATGCAAATGATAATTTTCTAGGACAACCAGGACAAGCCTGTTCTGGTTTTATCATCTCCTTTTTTTGTTGCTGACGTTAGTTTCAATAGATTTTTATAGCCTTTGACCCACTTCCTAGCATCAGGCATTTGCTGCATGGCAACTGTTTCCCATGATACCTACTTGTTTTGTTTTTTGTTTTCCAGATACCCCGTCTTGTCTGCTGTTTGGCCAGTCAATGGTGAATCACCACGATGATCTAATTGATTCATAGCCACTGACTTCACTGAAGTATGCTGCATGGTAAGCCATCGAAGATGGTCCCCTACTTGTGAGGGTCAACTGATCCATCCTTGAGTCACTCCAGTGGCAATTTCCATCCAATCAACAGGACTTGCCACCTTCCAAAACATACTTTTATGTTTGATGCCAACCAATTGCTACCTCTGTAACTGACATAATCCCAAAGCAGCCATGGCTGACCCTAATTTCTACCTATGATCAGCAGAAAGCTTTGCTCAGAGAGCCTGTGGCTACCCAGTCTACTTTTCCTTCCCCTGGTAAGGGAGTCGACTTTTTGTTTCAGTTATTGAATGCTGATACCTTCCTTCAACTATATAAAATAAAACCTGGTAAGCAATCTAAGAATAGAAGCAATAGGAGTAATCCTTTTTAGATCCATAGCAAGTATCCTATTTAATAGTAACACAGTGGAAGCATCTCCCTGGAAGGCAGGATCAAGGTGACCCGCCATCACTGCTGCTTTTTCACACTGTGAGAGATCACATCAGGAAAGCAAGACAAAGAAATAACAAGTAAATATTGGAATTCTCACACTGTTTTCTAAGAAATCGCTGCCCAGAAAGTTCGAGTCAGCTTCCAAACTCTTACAGCCAAAAACAACATTTAGTAAGGCGGTTGGATCCAAGAGGAACAAAATACAGGATCAGTTGTCAACATCAACCTTTATTGACAGCTTACCACGTGCCAGCCACATTCTTGCATGTGTTCTGGGTTTGACCTCATTATGACTCGCAATATCCCATCCTGTTTAGAAGGTGAGCACACAGAGACGAAACAAGATCAAGTGTGCTGCCGAAAACATCTAGCCTGCACACGATAAGGCTGAGCTTTGACCAACAAGCAAACCAAGCACGCTGTTTAGATTTCAGATAGAGTCAAATGGGAAGAGGAACCCCAGGAGAGAAAAGGCCTCCATTAGATTGTCTGTTGAAAAGTCTGTGGGGCATTTTCTTGATTGACAGTTGATAAAGGAGGGTCTGCCCTGCCCTCCTGTGCCATCATTGGAAGGTTGACCTGAGAGACTTAATAAAGCAGGCTGGGCAAGTCATGGGGAGCAAGCCAGTAAACAGTGCTCCTCTGCGGTCTCTGCATCAGCTTCTGCCTCCAGGTTTCTGTCTTGAGTTTCTTCTGTCCTGACTTTCCTTCAGGTTAGGATTAGGGCTAGGGTTAGCTGATATAAAGCCTTTCCTTCCCACAGTGCTTTTGATCATGGCTTAATACAGCAATAGGAAGGTAAACAAGACAGCCGTCAGAAACCAACGCTCTTACTCATTACTACAGCAACCCCCAAAAACTCTTTATCCAAGATCTCATGAGTAAAGAGATCGAGAATTCAATTCCACGTACATATTTTTATTTTCCAATTATATACACATCAAAAAACAAAAGAAAGATTTAAAGGATCAGATAAAGATGAACTAGACAATATTTTCAATATATACTTCATGAATTTATAATTGAATGAATAAATGCTATCTTCTGAAGCCAACCCGAGCCTAGGTAGTTAACAAACAGCCCCAAGTTGCCTTACCTCCCATGATACTGGAGGCAACATTACCTGGCTCTCAAATGGCCTTGGCTCTTAGCAGGTTTCTGTGCTACCCCCAAGGTTAACTTCTTCCTGTCCCCAGGGTAAAGGTTGGTAGATGACTATCAACACTTTTGGGCTGGGTCTTATGTGTGGGGAAGGATTCAGTCACATGCATGTGTGTCCTTGTATGCATTCCACAACTAACTGCTGTCTGACTTCCCTTTGTCCTGAAAATGGAGGCCAAGGCAAGCATTTGAATGAAGGCCGCTTGTTTGGGGGTGGTCACAGAGGCAGGGGAAAGGGAATGGGCTTGGAAGACAGGAAAGGAAACATGATAGTGATGGGAATAGCAATGAACAAGTAGCTGTGATTTGTAATAGTAACCTGGCTACTTGGAAAAAAGCTTGAGGAGAGGAGCTCTCCTCCCAGAATAATCACACTTTCAGAATCACACTTGCAGACACCAGATGAAGATACCCTTTGTCTGCACTGATAGGATCACTGCTTTGTGCAAATTGACAGTTTAAGTCTGCGATGCTAATAACCATGGCTGCCTGACCAAGATGAGTGGATTTGAGTTTGCTCACGAGCCTCTTGACTTCTGTCTCCTCCTGGATCACAAGACTGACAAGTTACAAGTGTCCCAGTGAATAAGGTCAAGAGCAATGAAGAGAGGTTATTTCCTGCCCCAACCTCATATCCTCCATGTATGATTGCCTGCCAGGGCATGACAGCTACCGCCCAAGTGGGTACGGCACAGAGCTGTGCTTTAAAAGTGGTCTGCCCTGTGATATGGCGACGCAGCCCAGAGCCCACAGCTGTGGCGTCTGTAGTCCTTGATCCCCCTTGATCTTTCACCGGCTGATTGCAGAGGCAGAAGAGTGACTTGACTCTCAGATCCGTGGAGATGTGCTGATGACACGTGGGTCCCTCCTCTTCAGGCTGTGCCTGGCCACCACAGCCCTCCCTCCTCCAAACCTCTGCCACCAAGAATGCCTCAGGAAGCAGGTCTGACCTCTTGTGTTTACACACACTTTCTGAGACCAAATCCAATCTCTTTCCCTCTCTTCCTCTCCTTCTTCTCCTCCCCCACCCCCCCCCCCCGGCAACACTCCCTTCATTTGACAGGTACTAAAAGCAGAAAACCCTCCCGTCCCACAGGTGATTAATGTACTTTGGTCCTCCGAAAGCAGGAAGTGTGTTCCTTCAGGCCACAGATTTGATAAAGAAATGAGTCCGTCTTTGAGATTATTAATTCCCTGGGCTGAGATTTTGTTTAATAACTCTTCTGTCAGTGATAGATCTGCAGAGATGTGTATGTGTGTGAGAGAGAGACAGAGACAGACAAACACACAGACAGACACATAGACAGACAGACAGACAGACAGACAGACAGACACACACACACACACACACACACACTGCGCGCGCAGTGGGGGACAGAGACAAAGACAGAAACATAGTTTGATTCTCGCCCAAAGATGTGGCTGGCAGTCAGGCTGGCATTGCAAATCACCTCTTTATCCACAGTCGGAGAACAGTGACAAATCACTCTTGTCCCCACCCCACTTCCATCTTTCCACCTGACTGTCTGTAGTATCTGATTAGGCCCCACTAGCCAATCACAGCACATGATTTGAGAAATATTTCCTTTCTGGCATTCTGGAGAACAATCCCTTGCTGAGGGGGGAAAAATACATTATAAAATAAATGGAAAAGCATCAATCAGGAGGGAAACTGTGTTTTACTTGTTGGAGGCAAGTGAATGTTTTTATTTAAATGGGACTGAAGGCAGGGCGGTTTGCTTCCTAAGACACCTCAATGGAGCAGGGAAGTATTCACACTCAGGCTGTTACCTTTTCCCCTCAGGTGGAGGTTTTAGGAAGCCAGACATGTTACTGGATAATTGCCAGGGAGGCAGGGTGGTCAGTAAATACCTTGTCCAATTTTGGTGTGATTTGGATCAAAGTACAAAAGTGATTTATTGTTCGCTGACAGTCTCTGCCCTCCCCTCTCATGGCCCTCCAACAGAAGAACGAGCAAGTTGCAGGCAAGGACGTCTTTTCCCAAATTGGAATGTATTTATCCTCGTGCCTGCAGGCCTCACCTAGGGTTTGTAACAACTGGCAAGTGTTTATACCAGAGACAAAGCTTGCCCACCTTCTCAGCCCTCCTGTGTGGAAGGGACTCCACTGAGAAGAAGCAATCATTCCTACCAGAAATCAGATCTGCTCACGAGGCCTTGAAACATTTATCAGTCTACTCCACCCTCTCTTCCCCCTTTACACTTGGCACAGCCTTGTACACACACACACACACACACACACACACACACACACACACACTTCACCAATCCTCAAAGATAAAGAGATAGACATGTTTGGGTGACTCATAGGTCCTCACACTCAATCTGGACGTAAATAACTCACTGGATGAATGAGATATGTCATTTCCAGGCTGTAAAAGTAATTCACAGCCTCACCTTTTCCTAATAGGGCCATGTGGCCTGGCGCTCGCATGTCAGCCTGCCACAGCTGCAGCCTGACAACACATGCAAAACCCATCACACCCTGGGCCTGGAGGCTCCACCCCCACCCCCATCCCAACCCGGCGGGAGGGTGAAGAACCCTAGGAGCTCTAGGTGACATTGCTATCTACTGGATTTGGCAAAGAATATCTATTACTCCCCATCTGTGGTGCCTCAACATGCCTACATGGGAATTTTTTCTCATTAATTAATAACAAAATGCAACTATGTTACAATTCTGTTTTTTTCCCGTCTTAGTTAAGGATTGGAATTTCCATGTGAATTGTGTGCTACATATTAACCCGATTTTTTCAGATTAAAAGAAATGTTTTGCTATTCATTTATTTATTTATTTCCATCTACTTCCTTTTCTTACAGAGGCTCTCAGCATCAGTAAAGGCAAGCCCCGTGTCTGCAGTTACACCTGTACACACACACTCCATCCGAAAATATTTTCTCAGGTGGAACCAGTGCTGGGAAATTTTTTTCGACAAATCATGAAAGAATTTCTAGTGACTTCTAAGAGAGACCCTGGAAGACCAAATTTGGAAGTAGAAAAAAATCTGAAGCCCTCTCTCTCTCTCTCTCTCTCTCTCTCTCTCTCTCTCTCTCTCACACACACACACACACACACACACACACACACATTCTGCCCCCGTCTCTATAAAAAGACATTATTAGCATCTGTAGTTCTACTTATCATTTTGATGCCAGGTGTTATTACATATGATGGAGTGTATGGGACGCTTGCAGAGGGGTTGTTGATACATAGTCATCCCTCCAGAAAATAGGCTTCACAAAAATCATACCACAATGGCGCCCCTGGACGCCAGTGTCTGCCTTGCTACCAACTCAGGGTTTAGTCTAAGTTTACCAGGGTGTGCTCTCTCCGGGTTTCTGCCACTGACCATGCCTATCCCTCTCCTCATCTTCCATTTTCAGCATATCTGACCACGTTCTCCAGCTCCCCGATGCTTCCTTAATCTTGCCTTTGAAAAGCGGTCACGTAGCACAGTCCCTTCCTGCCAACACACATAGGAAAAATTAAATATTTGAAAAGCCTTCATTCATGACATCAGTCCAAAGGGTATCAATAAGCTGTCAAGGGCCACCCCTCCATAAATGCGGCTGCTCCAGAGGCACCTATGCCTGGAAACCATCTCCTTGGCAACGGAGCTCCTGATGGCCAATGGGCATTGCATCTGAAGCACCGAGTTTTTGTTTCCAAAGCGTGTCTGCTGCTTCTACTTTGATTAATCAACATCACCTCTTTTGGTGTGTGTTTAAGTGAAATAATAGACGACTGCTTGGTTACAGCTGAATGGCAAAGGCCTTTTATCTCGAGAAGAAAAGGTAAAACAAAATCATAAAAATCATAATGGATTCTGTTGAAGGGGGTTGAAAATCTCTCACTCCTTGCTGTTCACATTCCTGTGAGCTACCATGTTTAGGAAAATGATCTTTGGATGAATTGTTCTCTCTCTCTCTCTCTCTCTCTCTCTCTCTCTCTCTCTCTCTCCCCCCCCCCCCCCCCCCCCCCCTGATAATGTAGTATTCTGTTGATACATCCATGCTTGGTTCTAACAAGCAACTTTACACACTACTCACAGTTATCTCCTAGAGATTCTGAGAATTCGGTTTTTGAGATTTGGTTGTCTGAAAACTATTTTGGACTTGCCTTTTTGTTCTGGCTGTGAAGGGTAAAATGCTTGAGACGATGCACTTCTCAAGTATAGGTCTTCCTTTCACCAACTGCCCCCCACAGTCCTTCTGTCTGCTTTCGAAATTTCTGAAGATCGTGGCAGTCTGAAGCTGTCTGTGTTCTCTTTACCTCAGGTTGGGACTAGAACCTTGGTGTTTATTTTATAGTCCAGGTCCTCTTTCTACTCTTGGGGAAGACTCCTCAGACAGAGGTAAAACTAAAATGTGTTGATCACTAGTTTCAGGGAGACTGTCTCCCCCAAGTTTCTAAAGACTTTTGGTAAAGTAAAATAACAGAGTAGAACCCACTTCTGCCTCGAATTCATTTCTAAATAGTTTAACGGTAAATTTTTGACTTTTGTATCTAAATGACCATTCATTGCCTGGCAGAGAAAAAAATATAAATGACCCATGTGCTTGGCTTAATGTGTTATTAACATGAACAAAAGGCATATGTTCTTACGTTTTATACGTGTTCATTTAAATGACCTTTGATAGAATGATCGATGTTGAATTTTCCATTAGGCTCAAGGAAGAATTTTTAATTGAGGAGCATCTACTAACAGGCAGACCTTTCACAGAGCACCGAAAGTCACCATTAGGTGGCAGAGTAGCACAATCCAAAAAAAAAACTATATCCCAGGGGGCCAACCCCAGGCCTCTGTTAATAGCTTGATTTTCCACTTGCAAGCAAGAAAATGCCATGGAAACTTTTGTTTTCCTCTTTGAGAGAACAAGGAGGGAAAGAGATGGGGGAGGCATCAAGTCCCCTTCCACTGCGTGTTGTCCGCTGCCCCATAGCCACATCTGGACGTTATAAATCATGCATTATTGGAGTCTAGCATTTTCTGATCTTAGCAACAGCCCACTCTAAGCAAGAGGGAGCCAGCATGTTCTGAGTAACTTAAAAATGACTAAAATTGCAAGTGAAGGAAGGAAAGGAAATTATTGTCGCAGCAGGGAGACAATGGCGGAGTTTTGTAGCGCTGCTGGTACTAGGCAAGCAACCTTGGAATGCACTCAGATGCTGGTTCCAGCTTCCAGACAGTTCTTGCCCTATGACCGCTTCTGTTTGCACTCCAAAGACACCAGAACATATCAGAATCTCACCAGAAAACACCCTCTCTGATGGCTAATACCCCCACCCCCAGAGCATCACCTTCTGTGGTTGCCACTTTTTAATCTGGGGCATTGTCTGATGTTCCCAGGACCCTACTCAGAAATGATGACTCACTGCTGTCTTTCAAAAGGTCTTACCTGTGGGTACCAGAGCTGCTGTGTCCTAGCTCAAGGGAGTCTGATGCCTCAATCTGTCCACATCCCGCATTCCCAAACTCATGGACTGCCATACAAAGTACCTTCGGACCATTTGCACAAGGACCTGTCTAATCTCATTAGATTTCTCATTTTCAGCATAATACTGTCATGGTGCTGTGCACCAGTGCCCCAGATTAGTGGCTTGTCAGAATGGTGCCCCACTAATGAGCTAATCCAAATAACGCTCAAATCCCAAATCAGATTTAAGACGATCCAGCCTGCATGGAATTGTGCAGGGATAAATGCTGGTCCAAAGAACAAGCTTTCATTTTCTTTGTGTTGCTTTAAAATAAAAGTGAAGGAGTGCTGTCAAACTCTTGATTTTTTTCTCTCCTTTGCACGACATTAACCTCCATTGCCCAATGGGGAATAATAAACAGAAAAGAGTACATCTGTATGGATTGGTATAAATTTACCTTAGAGCATTAGAAAAAAACACACACACATATGCAAGCTTAATATATTCAGCAGATCTGTGTCCTTCACAGCTTCTAGTTTTTCTGATTTTCCCATGAGCTTGGCCTTAAGACCTTGCAGATTTTCAATATGATGTGTTTCAGTGGTGACCTTGGGATGCAAGGTTAGGTCAGAAAACAGATTTTTAAGCTTATTTGTTTCCTTGTTTTCCCTCTGGGTAAAGCTGGGCTCCAGAAATCCCAAAATGCATAATAGCAAAGTTAAGGTCAAGACTTTAAACAAAGGAAGTAGGGAAACAGAATGCTAGCACAATCATTTTGGTTTCAGGTGGTCATGACAATGAAGCTCTGGTTTCAAATGGATGCTTGGAATGGTTTCTTGGTTCAGCACTCTTTTTTTGGAATGATAGAAGAAAACACAGCTTGACTGATGGCCTATAGTGAGCCAGTGCAGGAGAACAAACAACTTGGCCTCTCCATGGCACCTCCCTCATATTCTACAGAGGCATTACTTCTGAGTCCCACACCTTGCTCTTGCATGAAGCCCAAAACACATGGCACACATATTAGAATCGAGTTCAGCCAAGCAGGCAGCAGCAGATCATGATATTTATGTGTATGTGTATGTGCAATGTGTATGTTTATGTGTTTATAGATTGTGTGTGTGTGTGTGTGTGTGTGTGTGTGTGTGTGCGTGCATACACACATAGAGGCCAAAGAACAATGTCAAATGCTCTTCAAGTGTTACCCACCTTTTTGGACAGAGGAAGGGGCCAGGGTCTCTTGCTGGCCTGCAATTTGCCAAGTAGGCCAGGCTAGCTGGTCAGTTAGTCCCAGAGAGCCTCCCTCCTGTAGCTAGCTGCCTCTTCTGCACTGGGGGATTACAAGTGCAGGCCACTCACTCACCATGGCAGGCTTTATTTAAAAACAAAGCAAAACATGGGTTTTCAGGGATTGAATTCAGGCCCTCAAAGGCACATATTTTGTCAAAACCCATTGATTATACACTTCAGGCGAGTGAATTTCATTGCATATAGATTACTCTTCGGTTCCAAAGTGTCGACATTCTTTTTTGGGTGGGTGAGCTTTTGTGTTTGACAGAACGGCCATGAAAGAGAAGTACTACAGCTAGAGACAGCTGTTTTGCCTAAATCACTGCGGTTGAACTTGAAGAAAATCAGAATGTCAAACTGGAAAGCTAAGGATAGTTGTGCTAGATAATAATACTGCCTGGTGAGCACTTTACTGACTGAGCAATCTTCCTGGCCCACCATTATATTTTGACATACAAGCTGGGCCAATTTGTTGTGTAGCCCTTATTGACCTTATTGACTTTTTGAATGACACACTGGAAAGCCCAAGCTCGGTGTTCTAGAAAATAATACTGCCATATTTTTTTTTTCACACCTCCCCAGCCTTCCTGGTTTCCTTGCCCAATGCACTGGGAACATGAATGCGCCCATATCAACCTAACAGATGCCAGGTTGTCTGCTCCGTTGCTTTTAGCTACACCCAAGGCAACTAAGCTCACTAGCCTCCTCACCTTGCCCTAACCAGATCTCAATAACAACGGTCCCTCAGTCTGCCTCCTCAGCTTCACTCAGAAATGAGGTGCAAATGGATGATCACTTTCCTTGATGAATGATGACATGGGCCCATGGCCTCACCCGTAGAAGAAAGCCTCCCCTGCCAATCCTTTAAAACCACCAGGAGAGAAAAGAGAGGCCTGCCATTGCCTCTCTGCCTCCCTGCTGACTCTAATTACCCAGCCGGGAATTTTACAATCCCTCTTTCCCGCCCGCCCCCCCCCCCGTTCTAACAACTACCAACAGTCGGTCTGCAGACTTTGGCTGGTTCTTTCTTTTGTGTGCCCACTGCTGCCGAGTGGATTGGTCTCCTAATGAGTTCTGACACTAATGGAACTGTGAGACAGCGTGATTATGGAGGTCCTCCCCCGACGCAGCTCAGACCTGGCAGGAAATGACCCGAGATTCTGCACCCTTCCACCCCGCAAAGAATTCTGTGGAAGCCATCTTCAGCGGCCAGCTGGATCGCCCCTGACCCCTACCCCTTTCTCCATTCAGTTTCCTCTTCCCTCCGTCATCCCGCAGGTGGCTGAAAATAAGATTTTATGGCCTGATGCATGGTGGGTTGGTTGACAACGCTGGAGACCCTCTTTAATTCGGGGCGGGGGTGGGGAGGTCTGTGGAGCATGGAGGTGAGATTGGAAATGGGACCTGGGGCCCATAAAAAGCAAAGACTTTCCCAACTTGCTTTTAAAAAGCGATCCAAGGAGGGGAGGAACGAGGGAAGGGACATTGTTTTCTATTAGATGCTTAACAACGTGTGTAAGTGGAGGTGATTTAAGAAAAAAAACAACATGTGCTTCTGTAATCTCCGTGTTGTGTGCGGTCCAGGTGTAAGAGACTGGAGCTAACTATTGAGCTGTGAGCTAATTATAGCAAGAAACAGCTGTTGTCCTCTAATGAGGACGAGGCAGCCACAAGATGCTCCTCTGCCGGGAAGCCTGGTGGAGAGCTTGCTTTAGCACACTTTCCGGTACAGAATATTCCCCGGCACACACTCGGTCACTGGCCTGTTCGCACATCCACTCCAGCAGGTGATAGGTAATTTTCACCTCACGATGTCTGGAGAGAGGAATAGGTCCCCATCTTATTAACCTCTATGCTCCTTTTATGTTTAGTCCCCAACAACATATAATTCCTGACCACCCCCCAACTGTGTATTACCGAGAGGGTACCCCTTTTGTATCCCCTCTGATTTCTTTCAGGTCACTCCCCATTTTTCCATGTTTCCGGAATAATCAGATATTCCCAAAGCTGTCAACTATTTATCATGTGATGTAGAAGCTGATCAAACCACACTTTCTATTTCCTAGCCCTTTCTATCTCTCCAGCCCTTCAGTCTTGTGAATGCAGAGCTTAGGGGGTGTTTGTGGGTGAGTAGAAATTTGATATTTAGACTCCAATACAAACAAATAGGGAAGTGTTGGTTTAAAGCATTTTTTTAATGTTAATAAATCTGATTTTCATGGTGATACAAGTATTTACAACTCACTAAGCCTCAATACCTCACCAGGTGGGGAAATAGTTGAAATCTAAATAGGCCGAGGACGCAGGTGCTCCGCTCCATCCCTCAAAGCACAAATGCCTCTTTTTGACCAAATGAAGGGTAGGCAATTTATAGTGACCATTTGTTTCCCACTGTGTATAAAGTATTATTTACTGTGCAATTGAATTAAAAACAAGGGCTCGCTATAGCAACCACCCTAACAAGAGACTCTATTCACAGGCTGCCTTGGAAGCCCGGGGTCCGGGGACCCATTAAGCACCTTTTTGAAAGTACTTGTCGGCAAACTGGTGGCATATGTGTCTTTCATAGCGTGTACAAGGCGGGGCTTGTACAATGAAAGGTTTCTCTACAGACCGTGTTGTTTTCAGAGGGGAAGGGGTGGGCCAGCAGCTATGTGTTTCTGTAGTTTGGGATTAGTAGAAATTTAATTGAAAATAAAACACAGAGCAACTGTATTGGCCACTGAGAGGAAGAACAAAAGGTTCTTCATGAAGCCAGGCCTACCACATGGCAGCCTAGGGAGGCTGCTGCCCACCTCATCTGCTCACTCCCACCCAGCACCCAGAGCCTGGGAACGAGCCACTTGGTTAGTACCCATCCTGGATCACTGTTAGCGGCCCAGGAACTTCTGAAAGAGTCAGGGAGACCAAGATCATGGATGAGGAAGAGAGATTAGTTTTGTACATGTCTCCATGTGAAGCCAACATCTTATTTCTTCTCACCCCAGTAAACTTCTCTGATGTTTTCCTCCACACTTTCTAATTCTCCTTATGTGGAGCCTGCTTTACTCTACCTGGAAGCCCTACTCTCCTCCTTTTATATATAAATATAATATTTTAATTTATTATTTGAGGATTGCATTCATACAATATGTTTCCATCGTAAGTCACCTCCCAGTACTTGCCCCCAGTTCCTCCTGAACCACTCTTCCTGTCCCCCCTCTCAACTTCATGTCCTTCTTTCTTTCTTTCCTTCTTTTTTTTTTAATTAACACAGAGAGTCTAATTAGTGCTACTTATATGTGCTTGGGGGGGGTCC
This sequence comes from Peromyscus nudipes, assembly GCA_902168325.1. Classification (NCBI taxonomy): domain Eukaryota; kingdom Metazoa; phylum Chordata; class Mammalia; order Rodentia; family Cricetidae; genus Peromyscus; species Peromyscus nudipes. Next base: position 50,334 of record CABHPH010000983.1, read on the forward strand.
ACTGGAGCCTGATGATGGTGAACTTTTCAGGGGCCACACCCCTGCAGAAAACTGATTTTACCACCCCCCAGCAGTAGGTATTTCTTTCCTCCTCTGCCTCCCCCTTCAGCACCCACCTCTTCTTCCGTTCCTCCAGTTCTGAAGATAGAGATATTAATTCCAATGAATTTCTCACTACAGGTGAGACTTAGGTAAGAGGAGGCCCTGAGAGGATTTTATCCTCCGGAAGACAGTAAAACCAGTCTCTGACTAATGTGACTGTCCCTCTAAGGCTTCCCAGGTAACAGAGTTGGACGATTTTTTCCTGCTGCTTTTATTCCCTTCTCTTCTCTAAATAACAGCTTCCGGTGTGTTGCGCTATAAGCTCCTCCAGAGTTGAGCCTTCGTGTGAAGGTGACATTTGATTCCTCTCCTTTTCCCTTCTGCTTTTCTCTCTAGACTGGCGAAGGTTACTCCTCTGTAATGACACAGCTTCCTGGCTGTGACCGGGATGTCAGAGCATCTTCTGATGTCTGGGGAGCTTGTGCCATGCAGGCCAGGTCCCTTGTGTCAATTCCGATGGCTGTCTTGATTCGAAGTGACTGTGCGTTTACATGTTCATGAATGTTCTGCTTGGTGCCTTCTGCTGCCTCTCCTCACTGGTATTTCCACGCCATTCAGAGATTATGGGGGAGCTTATCACAGCCTAGATCAAGCTAAGCATTTTATATGAATGAATGAAGGAAGGAACAAGTGAATGGATGAGCAGAAGGGTGTCTGCTCTGGGAGATAGCAGTTTGCTTTAACCCATTTGCACATGAAAGAAGGCAGCTTAAAACATAACTTACAAAGTACCAACCAAATCCTTTGAGAGACTTAGATGTAGAAAAGTCTTTGATTCAAATTGTATTTTAAGATATTTCAGAAAGAAGAAAAGTCAAAATAGCTCAGGGAAGCAATCCTAATTTTGGCAGTCCTGTTTTCAGAAGGGAAGACATATTCTATATAGAATGCAAGCCCACAGTTCTTACCCATAATTCCCAAATCCCCATTTCTGATGAAGGACAGTTGTTCTTAACCCATTTGGCACCGGCGGTGGCAGGCTATTTAGAACCTTTGTTTAGATTTAATTCTCCCAAAGGCAGCTTCACGGGCACCTCTGCAAACACATGACTGCTTGATGACAGGGAGTTCCTGGTGTGATAGTCAGGCGACGGAGGGCATAGACTTCAGAGTCGTTACATTTTTAAAATCTGAAACATCCTGGATCTCAACTCTTCAGGGGTTCAGAGTGGACTCAGAGACCTGCAATACAAAATGCTGTTTACCCTGTGTCTTGGTCAGACTGCAGATAGACACAGCAGCCAGAGGTCTTACGTATTATGAGTAATCGGTCCTGATGCTGGCGGTTTTACAGTATTATAGTCTTGAAATGTGGATTCCTGTCCAGCAAACACACCATGAACACACTCTAGGCAGGTGGAATTATTGCAAGGTAAGTACCAGAGGGCAATGTGCCATGATGCTCATTCTCAAGAAATTCACAGCCATTTGATTTTTTTTTAATTGTTGGAAAATTTCATACAC
>CABHPH010000984.1:0-41267 GCA_902168325.1 Peromyscus nudipes
TACGAGCACTGGCTGATCTTCCAGAGGACCCAGGTTTGAGTCCCAGCATCCACAAGGTGGCTCACAACCATCTGTAACTCTGGTTCCAGGGGATTCAGTGCTCTCTTTGGACCTCCATGGGCATCAGGCATGCACACGGTGCACACACATACATGCAGGCAAAAACATGTATCACGTAAAAAGAAAAAAGACCGTCAGAGACAAAGTAAAGTCTCCCAACAGGACACTTGCCCAGAGGATGAGATGCAAGAATACAAAACAGAAGTGAACGCTCAAGCAGAAAAAAAGAAGCTCTCTCATTTTGCATATTTATGGAAGGACTTTCCCCACTATCAAACCAAGATATGATTGCCTATCTTAGGAAAACCCATTTCACTGATTCTGAAAAACCAAAACCATCATCCTGAGTACAGATTTTGCAAACAAAATTTTCCCTGTCCCCACAGGAACTACCTCCCTTCCAGTTCCTGAGTCAGAGATTGGCTCAGTTTTGTGGATGCATCTTCCAAAGACCTGTCCTTGTCCCCTCTACCGCCTGGGGCCTGGTTGTCCTGTCTTCATGCAGCCACAGGCCAGCCTCCCTCTACCACCTCTGTTATGAATGTGCTGTATAATAAACTATGAGATTCTGAAACCAAGAGCACAGTGCGTTGTGCTGGGATGTACGGAAAGAGACTCCTTTGAGTCTGGGCATGAGTTCATTGGTTTCTCCGTTGTACACAGAGTCCCTCCTCCTATCTTAAGTCAGAACCAACTAGTTCTCCACTTCCAGCAGTGTCGGTGACAATTCAATGGCTTTTATTTTTCAGTGGCTGTTTCAGGCTTTCTCTTCTTTTGAGTGACTGATCATATTTCTCTCTTATCTTCATCATTTTTTGTGCTGGGCTTGCCAGATTAGAGCGCGCTGTCTTAAAAGATTTCCATGCCATGCTTTATCAGGACAGGCACAGTGTGCCCTCTGACAAGTCGAGCCCAGCTTCCCCTCTTGTTCAGTGTTCTTTGTTCTCAAATTTCGCAGACCTTCTGCCTCCCAAAGGAGTTGTTTTGCCAATAAGGCCCCTAGACTTCAGCCTCGGGGACAGGAAAGGGGAACCGACAGAAATTTCTGGAATTTAGTAAGAGGGGAACTATTTCGTGACCTTTGTTTTTAAAAGCAGGCTTTCAGGGGTTCTAGAAAATTCCCCTAGAGTTGTTTCATTAGAGAGAAAACAGCACACAGCAGGTATGAAAACAGGAAAAGGGTGAGAGAGTGGCCACCGTTTGATCATCTCTAGAGAGGGGAAATTTGTCTGAGGCAAACAGTTCTCAGAAAGAGTGAGAGTTTCTTGAACGTGAGGGTTTGAATGGTTTTGACACCCTCTAAGTCGAGGCCAGACTGAAGTCCACACTCTGGAGGGCTCTGAACGCCAAGGTAGGTCAGGGGACAGTCTCGGAACTTATGAGTCCAAGTGGGGGCAACTTGCCTGTTAGAGCTGTGGGAACTAAAAATTAAAATAAGATACAATGAAATGCTGGATAATAACAGCATGTAAGTGGACAGAGAGGAAACTGGGCATAAAGCAAGTAGATGGGACTGGATTCTTCAAAAAGATACAATTTGGCTAAACTCCACCTGCTAATTAAAATTGCATGCTAAGATTTCTAGAGGAACACTGAAAAACTAAAAAGAGAACCTATAAATTCCACACTAATGGGGGGGGAGAGCAGTATAGAGAAGGGAATTTATATGCCATTATACTGCTTTTATTAATTGCTTTAAATTTTTTAACTCAGCATCCTGTTTCATAGGCTAATTTTGGAAAACAACACAACAAACCCAAGGGGGGGAAAAGAGCAAAAATAGTAAGAACAGAAAATTTGAAGCTAGTTAAAATAAACAAAGAGGACCAAGCTGCAAAAGACTCTATCTTTATAAAAACCAATAAATAGAAAAATGTCTTGCAAAAGAGATGGAGAAAAGAGAGCAAAAGGTAGAAATAACAAGTACTAAGTCTAAAGAAATCAAATCATAGATATAGAAGTTATAAGTACATGTATAATAAAAGTGAGTATAGATTAATAAAACTACCTTTGAGATTTGTAAGTGAAATGAAAATTCTCTTTAAAAAACAGAAAAAACAAAAAATGCTTCAGGCAATAATAGCAAAATGTGAACAATTGGTAACTGTTAATAAATTAAATTGGAATTTTAAAACCTTCCCACAAGGTTGAGTGGTCCTGGAGGGACACATTCCTCACATTCAGGGGTGAATAGTGTCAGATTTAACCAAACTCTCCAGGAAGCAGGCAAACAGGAAATGGTATCTCCACTTATTTTTTACCAAATTATATTTGTTCTTATCCAAAATCAGAAAACAAATACATAAAAATAGAGGCAAAACCAAAGTGTTGGCAAACTGAATCTTGTCTACCATAGTCCTGTGTGATATTTATGTCATAATCAAATGAGATTTATGTGAGGATGCAAGCTTAGCATTAGTGAGAAAATCTATTCATACAATGGACATAACACACGAAAGGGAGCGATTGATCGTCTTAATAGGTTCAGAAAAAGTATCCAATGAAATTCAAGACAGTACAGTAACATAACTTAATTTGGTGAAAAGTATTATTTAAAGAAATAAGAGAAGGGCTAGGGAGGTGGCTTGGTGGGTAAAAGCATTTGCTGTTCAGATCCCCAGAACCCAAGTAAAGCTGAATGCAGGGGTACACATCTGTAACCTCACAGCTTCTACTACAAAATGGAGAGCAGAGACAGGGGTCCCGGAAGCTGGTCAGTCAGCAAGCCTGGAGAAAGCAATAAAAGGCCCTGTCTCAAACAAGGTGAAAGGTAACAACTGACTCTTACGGTTCTTCCCTGACCTCCACAGGTGTGCCCTGGCGCATGCATGCCCACTCCAAACACACACACACACACACACACACACACACACACACACACACACATCTTTAAAAAAAAAAACTAAACAAATGGAGAGACATATTAACTTCATAGGTCAGGAAGTTCAGTTTTGCAAGGACATCAGTTCCTATGTAACAGATTCATAGACTGATAATTTTATTCCCAAATTATTTTTCTTGAACATTAGTGCACTAATTCTGAAATTCCTATGAAAGGAAAAGTCATGACAATATTCTTGAAGAAGACGAAGAAGTTAAGGACCTTCCCCTATGATATATCAGGCCTTCACATGATGTTACAGCAATTAAAATAATCCCAGCACTGGGAAGGCATAAATGGAGATTCTTGGGGTTTGCTGGCCAGCAAGTCTATCCAAATTAGTGAGTTCCAGGCAAGAGGGAGATCCTGTCTCAAATAAGAGGGTGGAGAGCGATTGCGAAACCCAGCCTCTGGCTTCCACACATGCCCACATACCTACACAAACTCACACATATACCACACATAGACACACAACACTGCACACATACAAAGACACAATAAACAATAAAAACCAAATGCCATCAGGTGGGACAAGACAGCTGCCATACACAAAACTGGCGATGGTTTAGGATGACAAAATATTAAGAATGTCTACGATTCAATAACATACATATAGTATATAATCATCTTCATATGTGCTACTAGAAGTAATAAATAACCCAATGAGGAAAATGAAAAAAATATATAAATATTCCACAAAGGAAGAAAGCTGATTAGTAATAAACATTAAAAGATGCTCGACTCATGTGCAACCAGAGAAATGTACATGGAAGTGGTACGTGATTTCAGAGCCCCATGCCCGGCAGACAGTGCAGTTCTTGGCAGTGTCCGGTGTCCATAAGGATGCCTGCTTCAGTGTGGTTCAGCAGAAGTCTGTCAGACCATGGGCATTGCCTGCTAGGTTGGCCCATCAACTCTGCCCTGCAAAATGCTTTCACACGTAACCAGGAAATGGATATAAGCAATTGTTCATAATAAGTAGAGCGATTGAAACAACCCTAATTTCCATCCATAACGAAGTGCAGACGTGACAGAATACAAAGAAGCTACCGCCAGCATCAATATGGATGAACCTCCATAATACTGCAGAATGGTAAGTCACTGATGGATGCTTTTGAGCAGTCCTGAGGAAGTGAGACTTCTTGATAAACGAGGGTTGAGTTAGACAAGGAAAGGAACGAGTAGGGCCAAAGAACAACACACCCCACTCAGGAAACAACACCCTCCCCTAGACTGTTTCCTGATATACGTCCCTGGTAGACACTAACTCACTTTTAGACACCTGGTTCTGCAATGTTTGTAGTGTGTGTGTGTGTGTGTGTGTGTGTGTGTGTGTGTGTGTGTGTACACAAGTGCATGCTTGCTATGGGGTACATGTGGAGGTCCAAGGATTACCTCTGGTGTTTGTGCTCACTTCTCACCTTGACTGAGGCAGGATCTCTCTTGTTTTTCTACTTTGCACTCCAGGCTGGCTGGCCCTCCAGCTTCTGGAATTCTGCCTCTGCTTCCCCTCTTGTCACATGAGCTCTGGAATTACAGCTGTGTGCCACTGTGTCCAGCTGTCTGTGGGTTCCGGGTATCTGCACTCAGGTCCTCCTGTTTGTTCCTGAACCATTGTCCCGGCCCCCTGGATGCCTTTTTATGAAGCAGGGGCTGTTCTGAACAACTGAATTGCCTTCTGGAAACACTTAGAAGATGAAAAAGGCTCAAATACAAATAAAAAGTGTAGAACAGTTAGACAAGAAATAAAAGCCAGGCAGTGGTGGCGTACACCTTTAACCCCAGCACTCAGGAGGCAGAGCCTGGCAAATCTCTGAGTTCGAGGCTAGGCGGCTCTACAGAGCGAGATCCAGGACAGGCACCAAACTACACGGAGAAACCCTGTCTCAAAACAAACAAACAAACAAAAGAAATAAAGATATTCACAACAAAATCCTTTAGAAAGCCAGGTGGGGGAAGGTAAACACAAAGTGAACCTGCCCTCCACTGTCAGTCCATAGAGCAGTGGTTCTCAACCTCCCTAACGCTGTAACTCCTTAATACAGATCCTCATGTTGTGGTGACCCCCAACTACAAAATTATTTTAGTTGCCATTTCTTAACTGTCATTTTGCTACTGTTATGAATCATAATGCAATATCTGTTTTCGATGGCCTTAGGTGACACCTATGAAAGAGTTGTTTGACCCCCCTAGGGGGTCAAGACCCACCAGTTGAGAACCACTGCCCCGAAGAGGAGCGAAGATGAACACGGGACCGCTTCCACAGGAATAGCAGCAGAAAGAGCATGCTGAGCTGGATAGTGGAGAGAGGTTTTAAAAGTCAACAACAGAATCTAGCTTCCCCCAAGCGGTCTCCCAAGCCCCTGAGAACAAAAGGTGCTCTGAGAGTATGATTTCGTTTTTAAAGGCCTGATAGTCTTTGTGTCTAGAAAGGCATTTTTTGTCACAAGGCTTGAAATTAGTCGCCAATTCACGAACACTATGAACTAAGAACGTCAATTATCAGTGCTGAAATCAAGTTTACCAACCTTCCCGTTTATTTCTTTGTGTATTTAGGATTACAGTAATTATCTAAGTGTAAGAAGTATCAGTTTCATGCTCTATGATAATATTTAAACTAACTCATAAAAGACTTCTTCTCTGTTAAGTAACAATAAATTTTCCTTAGACTTGTATGCTACAGTTATATGCTTACCACATCTGAACCTGTCAAACACTTCCTAGGCTTGCCAAGTACAGTCAGCACATTGATGAAGGTCTTCGTCCCCTAGTGTTGCCTCAACTAACAAGGCTTTAAAAGACAATAGAATCAATTATTTTAATGCCATGTAACCCAAAGACAGGAAAAGCATATCCAAATGCGGTATGATAATGTCAGCACTTAGTATATTCACACAACCCTTAAAATATACACCTTATGTCACAATGTGGATATTGCAATTACCTTTCCCCTCTCTCAGATTGACACACTCAGCCATTGATGACCAGCAGAGTGTCACAGGCTGAGCATAGCAATCCAGGTAGGGTCCATTTAAAGGATTTGCCATCAGACTTGACACTCTTGTCTAGATGACACCATATAAGCCTCAGGCCAGCCAGTGGAGTCCTGGGTTAACTCTGGACTCTGTCCGCTTACCCAATCAAGCACTCAAGTACTTCAATATATTTTTTTCCTGCATACCCACACCCCCCATTCCTGCTCCACCCAGATTGCAACACTTTTATGTCTTTTGAGTCATGAAATTCTGCTCTCTGCAACGATTCACTTCATCATCTGTTGTATCCTTTCTATAATCATTTGTGCACACGAGGCTAATCCAGGAGGGAAAAATTAAGGATGTGAAACAGAAAGTCAGAAAGGTATTGGCAACTTGGCTGGGAGATGAGAAAGACAAAATTTATTCTTAGAATATGAAGCATCGAAAATACAAAGAGCCTGCAAACATCTTGAAGCGATGAGGGAGGGAGTTCCCAACTGTTTCTGACAAGTGGGGCTTGGAAATAAAAAGCCCTTCCATGCCCTTTAGTCTCAGCCCAAGATGGTTAAAATGCCACTGCTACTGTCTACCTCGTGTAGACTTCACAGCAGGGGACACAGGTGCTGTCACCTGTGATAGCAATAGCCTGGATGCAAGAAGGTACAGTTGCGACCTGCCAATCCAAGACACGGGGATCTCTAAGCTGAATCTTACTATTTCCTTTGGGGGGGCACAAATATCCCACAAAGGTTTGTAAACGTATTTGTGTGTGCAGCTATGGCCACATGAGTTTAAGCCCCACCACACAACCTGGCAGTGACTGGTTAGAGCCAACTGTGACATAGGTGTCACTGTGTAAGAAGTCAGACTCCTTCTAGGGCAGTGGTGTCCAACCTTCCTGATGCTGTGACCCTTTAATACAGTTCCTCATGTTGTGGTGACCCCCCACACACACACACACATACCCATAATAAAATTAATGTCATTGCTACTTCATAACTGTAATTTTGCTAGTGTTATGAATCAAAATGTAAATATCCGATACACAGGATGGTCTTAGGTGACCTCTGTGAATGGGCCATTGACCCCCAAAGGGATTGCGACTCACAGATTGAGAACCACTGCTCTTGGGTATAGCGTTGGGAGAAATGGTTCTTTTAACCTCTCTTCTTAGCTCTTGAGGGATCTGGCCAAGATGAGGCCTAAGCATGGCAGGGATTGAGAAAAAATGTAAGAAATACAGATGATAAGGGCTGGAATTCAGACCCCGTGCTGACTACTTGTGATGGAGGAGGGGATTAATTCTTTAAGTTCCCAGCCATTGCCAAGACAGTAAATAAGGGAGTCAAGAGGACGGACTGTGCACAGGAGAAAGAGAAAAGCTTTCCTTTCAAAAAAAAATTAAGTACTTCAGCATGCCTTCCCACAAACATCATACCCACATGTTGGGAAGAAAATTTCTTAATTTACCTACTTATTTATTCATTCTATTTTGTTTTAAACAGAGTTCAGGCTGGCCCCAAACTTGACACATCACCAAAGAGAGCCTTAAACTTCTGATCTTCTCCTTCCACCTTCCAAGTACTAGGATCACGAGCCGGAGTCACCAGGCCTGGCTGCAGAGAAACTGGTCTGCTGTTCCCCAGTTAGCATATTTGCTCTCCGTTTGTTTATTTGTTGCAAACTTTGTAGCCCCCGAGATTATCAAAACAATGAAGTTGTTTATTAATTGTTTAAATCATGCAGCTCACTTTTGTCTTTTGAGAAATATGAGTTTCATTAACTTTCACAACTTTCAAAATGTTTGTTTACCTTAAGGATGCTTAAGGATGCGTTACTCATAATGGGAACAGATCAAAACCAGTGACAGCCCCTGAGGGAAATGGTGAACAACACTGATGATGAAGCCATTGCAGATTCAGTCAGCCAGTCAGCAAATCTTTCCAGGGATGCAGATTCAGCATGTTGATGGCTGGACCCCTTAAAGACAATACCTTGACACACTTGTCCAACTTTTAGACATTGCGGCATCTCATGGTCTTCCACAAAGTTCACACTCAACTGAGCTGCACAATCAAGTTACCCACTACCCCCTGCCCACCAGCAAATCTTCTAACACCTTAAGTCAATTTGTGACTTTGTGTTGGGCCACATTCATAGCTACCCTTGGCTGCACGTTGGGCACGTTTGCCATGACTTTGTCATTAATAAACTACCCCCTCTGTCCTCCTGGCCACCATACTTTATTTTCTCACTGTGGTAAGATTGGAAAGAAGAACAGTAATGAGGCTGAGGTGGTACTCAGAATTGGGAAGGAAGGCAACATTTAAATGAGGTAAGAGCTGCCACATGGATATTGAGGTAAACTGCACACTGCAAGGGCTCGAAAGCAGAATCCTCAGAGGTGTCTTTTTTATCTTTTTCTTTCTCAGAACTATTTCTCCTCCTTCCCCTCCTCTTCCTCTCCTCCTCCTCCCCTCCTCCTCTTCCTTCTCCTCTTCCTTCTCCTTCTTCTTACTTCTTTTGTTTTTTGTTTTTTTTTTTGAGACAGGGCCTCTTTGCAGAGTAACCCTGGCTCTCCTGAAACTCTCTCTGTAGACCAGGTTGGCCCCGAACTCAGAAAGACCTGCCTGCCTCTGCTTCCCAAGTGCTGGGATTAAAGGCGTGCTGGGCCTTTCTCAGGTCTAATGACCCAACCAGGGCTTTGTGCTTGCTAGGTGAGTGCTCTTCCACTGAGCTAAACTCCCAATCCATTCCAGTGTGTCCAGTGAACACCAAGGAGCCTGTGGATGGGAGAAGGAAGAATTATGGGCAGAAGAATAAACTAGAAGGATGAACAGGTCAGAGGGCCAGTTCATGCAAGGCTTGATGCAGAGACCATGGCTTTCCTTCTAAGTGACCCGGGAGGCTGTTCTTGTTTCATTTCTGTTGCTGTGATAAAACATCCTGATCACAAGACACTTAGAGGAGGAAACAGTTTATTTGGCTTAAAATCCCAGTTATAATCCATCATGTTTGGGAGTCACAGAGGCAGGAGTTTAAGATAGCTGGTCACCCCACATCCACAGCCAAGAGCAGAGAGGAGTGAATGGACCCATACCGACTGCTCTCTCACTGCTTCTGCGCTCTTCTAGATTCCTTTTGTTCTATACAGTTCAGGACCCCGAGCCTAGGGAATGGTGCCACCCACAATGGGCTAGGTCTTTCTTACATCAATTAATTAATTAATCAATTAATTAATAATCAAGACAATTCCCCACAAGTAAGCCCATGGGCCAACGTGGTCTAAATACTCCCTAATTAGGACTCTCTTCCGAGGTAATTCTAGGTTGTAACAAGTTGACACTTAAAATTAACCATCACAGACACCATTGAGAGATTTTGCGCAGAGGAGAGACATGACCAGATTTGTGTTTCATAGGATCTTTGATATATGGGCGGAAAGTAGATCAGAGAAGCAGAAGAAAAACACTAGGAGGGTATGATAATAACCCAGGTGAAGAGATGGCACAAAGTGGTCACTATGGAGGTAACACAGTCTGACAAAAGTCTCCACACATTCCTGAAGATAGATCGTATGGAATTTGTTAACATTGGATATGGGAAAGAAAAAAATGACTCTGTGATTTGGTCTAGGCAACTGGACAAATGGGAGAGCTACTAACTAAAATGGGAATTTTGTTAGAAGAAAAGTATTTATTTATTTATTTATTTATTTATTTATTTATTTATTTATTTGTGTGTGTGTGTGGTTTTTCCGAAACAGGGTTTCTTTCTGTAGCTCTGGCTGTCCTGAAGTTCACTTACTCTGTAGACCAGGCTAGCCTCAAATTCAGAGATTTACCTGCCTCTACCTCCCAGTGCTGGGATTAAAGGTTTGTACCACCACACCCAGATCAAGAAAAGGCTTTATTAAATTATTCTTTAGCACTGTCTTAGAGGTTCTAAACATTAGAATAACAGTGATTTTATATGGCACAACCTAACATAAATTTATGTTGTAGATATAGGAAAAGACCCTAGGTCTATTTCTGATTGAGAAAAAGGAGGCATCAGAATATCAGAAATAGTGAGAAAACTATTCTATTTATGAAAACACAAGAGCATCTGTGGTCCTCCGAGACTTAGAATGGGGACATATACCTTGGTGTACTCAAAACCTTAAGACCACAGCCTTTGGACCCTAGGGAATGCAGAAGTGGCCTATTCATTGAAGCTGCTCTCTGTTAAGTCCAACATTGCTCATCCCTTGTTATAAGACATTATGAAATCCTCTAACTTATAAATGAGTCCCTTTTGTCTTACTAGACATCACACCAATAGATAGGATCAAATCTTCTGAGTCCCCAATGGGTAGCTCTGAGCCTTCTAGACAAAGGGTCTCTGTTCTATAGGACCTACAGTCTAGTACCTGGCTATCTGTGCTAGCAGGAGCTGAGAGAGCGCCTGTGATTGGATCCCAAGGTGGTGGGTCAAGAGAGGAAGATGAACTTGGACAGGGAGGAAGATCTGTTGACATGGAAGCACTTCTTATCCAACATCTTTGCAAAGGCTGTGGAAGGTTGTGCTAATACACTACCAAGATGGCTCTGGGCCACTTGGAAATGGGAGTGTTCCAACAGGAATGGAAGAGAAGCTGGAGCTTCTGGGCAAAGGTGAGGGAGCCAGAGGCTCACAGAAGTGAGAGCATGAAAATGGACCCCTACCCCTGGCAGAGCAGCCTGTTCGGTGAAACAGAGATAAAGGGGCTGGGGGAAGGGAATGGTCTTGCTTAAGGAACGTAGATGCAATTCCTGGCTGGCATAGAGGTTCTACAAGGGATGAGGAATATGGTCTCCCAGCATGAATGAGTAGTTTATAAGAACATTGCTTGAGCAGGACCACAAAAATCTATTATGGGGGAGTAGTCATTCCAATAAAGATGCATGATCTTGTAACTAGTACCTAGAACTGAGCCAGTCTGACACAGGCCTACTGACTGGAGACAAGATGGAGTCCTGAGGGGGAAGGACCACACAGCACTAGAGCAAATCACTGTGGTGAATTTCCCCAGGGCTTTTTTAGGTGGCTACATGGGGGAAAAGTCAATACTTAAATCTTTCAAGTGATTCTCCTTTAAGCCTCTCAAATAGCAGGTACTAGAGGAATGCGCCACTGTGCCTGGCTCATTTAGACTCTTGAGAACTATTTTATACAGGGTCTGAGGTTAACATTTCTTACCAATGCCCAAATTATCATGATGGACCCTTATTAGCACAGGGGTGTGAAAGCCAGGTCATGTGATGTCCTGACCTAGAGGAAGCTCACAATAAGTGTGCTGGGTCCATAGATTCAGTGGTCCATAGACTTAGTGATCATTCCCTGGGTCCCTAAGTGTATCATTGAAAGGGAACTCTGGAAGTTACCAGAACACTTATATTAGTTGTTTGGAATGAACAGAAAGAACTACATCCTGAGGAAAGAAAGTTGATGTCTCTGTAAGTGCTTCTACCTCTTCCCAATATAGTAAATAAATAGTGTGACATTTGAGAGAAAATGGAAAAGATGAGTGTCTTAGTTACCTTTTATTGTTGTGAAAAGACACCATGACCAAGTCAACTTATGGAAGAAACATTTGATTTGAGGGTTCACAGTTCCAAAGGGGAGAGCCCATGACCAACATGGGTGTGAGTATGACAGCAGGTAAGAGTTGAGTAGGCATGGCGTTGGAGCAATAGCTGAGAGATTGCATCTGATCCAGACACATGAGGGAGAACTGAGAGAGAAAGAACTGAGAAAGAGAGAAAGAGAGAAAGAGAGAACTGAGAGAGAGAAAGAGAGGACTGAGAGAGAGAGAGAGAGAGAAAGAGAGAGAGAGAGAGAGAGAGAGAGAGAGAGAGAGAGAGAGAGAGAGAGAGAGAGAGAGAGAGAGAGAGAGAACTAACTGGGAATAGTATGGGCTTTTGAAACCTCAAATGCCCCAACACACACACAAACACACACACATACACACCTCCTCAAATAAGGCCACACTTCCTAATCTTTCCCAAACAGTTCCACCAACTGGGTACCAAGTATAAACAAGCCCATGGGAAGCATTATGATTCAAACAACCACAACAAGGAAAGTCAGAGACAAGGAAGTCTCAGGAAAAGGCATGTGGTTGTATGTGTGGAAGTGTACTCAAAGTGTGGAAGACTTTGTTTGCTGTGACAATGCCCACTCAAGAACATCTACTACTGAAGGCTCACTAAATAACAAGATGAAATGACCTGACCTTCTGACAACAGCCAACTCTGTCATCATCCTCCCCAGTACTGGTGATCAGCCATGGAGGGGCCACAATGGCCATGTCATATAGCTTCCCATGAGTAAAACTTGCCATTTATTGCCACAGGCAAGCCAGCAGAAGAGAGCCAATACTGAGTTCCAAGTTTGGCACCATCTGTCCAGTACACCCATTTGCTGACAAGCTGACTACATCAAACTACTTCCATCTAAGAAGAAGGATCTCCTCTTGACTGAAGAAAGAATGTGCCATCAAGTTTCTTACCAACCTCAACCAGACTGGTATAACAGTTCCTGCAGAGCAATCCAATTGTCATGGAATTTCAATTAAACAAGGGTCCCACTGTATAGCTAAAGAGTTACAATGGTATATGCAAGACCGTGGGACTCACTGGTCCTATGTATCATCTAGAACTCCCCAGCCTGATGAAGTTGTGCAAACAGCTGTTAAAAGGTGCAACCAAGATGTTAGCTCAGGGACGACCTTCTGCAAGAATGGAGCACCATTCTCCAACTATTATACACCTCACGTGCCTATAGCCCATGGACTGTGACGTGCTCCATTGCAGTCTGTGACAGAGCTCCAGGAAACAGGAAGGAGGGCTGAAAACAGACACAATGCTGAAATTCCTGCTTGATAAATTGGAAGCTCCCATCCCTGAAACTTTAGGCTCTGTGTGTTGGAGGTCCTAGTCTCCAGAGCAATAATGCTTCCACTGAGCATCGCAGAGAGACTCGTTAAATTTTAAATCGTGGCTGCCACTTAGTTACATCAAGAACCTAGTGCCCTGAGACCAGCACACAAGGAAAAGGCCATCATTTTGGATGGTAAGTTTATACTCATGGGTAAACTGACCCAAATTACCCAAATGCTACAATGAAAAATGAAGGAATAATTTTAGCATCCAGGTGTTTCTATACTCCCCCTGCCCAGTTATTTCAATGGTAAATGAACAAACACAGAAGCCATGGTCTGAAAAGAACCTTGGAGTGAGGGGTTCAGACCCCTCAAGACTGAGATCTTGTCAGCCCTCCAGATAAGTTGCCTGTACCAAGACAGATTTTAGTCATGGAGGCCGGAACTTACAAATGACAGTAAGAAAGACAATATGTGTACGTTGACCCCTCAGGGTCAGCTGTGGGGAAGGGGCTGTAGTTTTTCCAGTCACCTGTCTTTTGTGAATTTATCAAAGAATTGAGCCCAAGCAGAATTCTGGAAAGCCCTTCTCAGTTGAAATGAACATACCATGTTAGATTCAAGAGGTGTAAGAGACGGGTTGTAGTAAATACTTCGATGCCCAGGCCTGGTCCTCCTTGAGGCCAAAGGCATTCATTAATTCTTCAGTTATCAGATATGTTGGGCTGTCAAAGGCCCACGGTTGGACTTCCTTGGGAAAAGCCCCCATCGAACGGAGATTGCCTTGCCAAGGTTTTCCTCATGTCTGCAAGACTAGCCAGCATCCGATGACGAGCGAATGATGTGGAGAGATAAGCACCTACTCCCTTTGAGTTAATCCAAGATAACTCTGAAGAGCCATCCAAGCCTCAGATCCCTGTGAGGTCAGCTGAGACCTCACTTGCAACAGCATCTCAGCTTAATTTCTCCTCTTCTCAATCGTGCTTCATTAACTCCTTTATTGGCTGTTGTTCAAGAACACTCCCCCAGTAAATCTCCAGCCACACAAATCTCCATGGCTGAGTCCTTTCCCGGGATGTGAGAACGAAGACACCACAGCATTTCATTTCTGGGAGATGGCGAAGACGTTGGAGCAGAAGCTTCCGCTCACAACCTTGATGGTGTCTTAAGTCTTTTCTCCAATAGATCACACCATCCTATCATTGTCTCTGACATCATTCAAAACTGCAGTTACCTACCCCATCCGCAGAAGATCCATGCCAAGACCTCCAGGAATTCTTGAAACTGGATAGTGCCAAATGCTACATATCATCACACCCAGTTTGCTCAGCAAGAATTACTGAGTGAATAACAGATGAGTAATATATACAGTGTGGACATGTGGGACAAAATGACATGTCATGTTCTAGACAGGAAGGAAGAAGATTTCCTAACTCTGCAGGCTTTGTTACTTAAAGCTAAAGAATTGTCTGGGTATGGATGGAGCTCAGTTGGTATAGGGCTAACCCAGCATGCTCAAAGCACTAGGTTTGATCCACAGCACCACACAAAACTGGGCAGGGTGGAATGTTCCTGTGACCCCAGCACTCAGGAGGTAAAGGCAGGAGAAACCAGAAGTTCAATGTCATCCTCAACTTTGCAGCAATTTTGAAGTTAGCTTGGGCTACATGAGACCCCTTCCTCCAAAAGGAAAATCACAAACGCTTAAGAATTAGTTCTGAAATATTCTAATTAACAGTGGTTAACTAAAGCTATAGACATTGAAAACATTAAGTGGGGGGGGGTACTGTAAAAGTAAAAAAAAAAAAACCACAAAACAACAAACACCCCAGTTTACATATGTTTGCCCACTCTTACCATAGTTCCATACAGGCAAGATCTTGGTGGCAATGCACAGGGGCTGACGCCCCTCAAAGTGTCTCTGTCCCATCCCAGATACATGCTCCTGTACATATGGAGACCTCCTCAGGAAACAGAGTAACTCTGCTCTCACCCATTGCTCCTTGGGTTATGGAACAAATATTTTTCACACACACCCGATCTGAAAGCTTGCCAAGCCGAGGTATAGTTTTTCACAACTCTATTCCCACCCGTGGAGTGGAAACAGTTAATATTATTTTTTCAAATACAGTGAAGCCAGGTTTTCTTGGTTACTTTTGTTAGTGTAAGCCAAGAAGACCAAGCAGCTCCTTTTTTAGGGAGTCTTCCAGAACAATCGGGAGATACTTGGGTTTTTTGTTTTGGGTGTTTTAAAAATCTCAACTGACTCATTTGGTGGGAACAAATGCGTAAGTCAGCATGTGGTCTGACCAATATGATCTATCTATAGGAGAGGAAAAACTCCATAGCATTTTCAAATGAGGTACAGTCAGTGGTCACATGTTTTTGTTTTAATTTCCTCCTATTAAAAAAAATGTATTGAGGGCTGGTGAGATGATTCAGCGGGTAAAGGCAGTCTTGCTAGGCAAGCCTGGTGACTTGACTTCAATCCCCGGAACCCACGAAAAGGCAGAAGGAGAGAACCAGCTTCACAGACTTGCCCTCTGGCCTCCAACCGTGCACTGTCCACAGAGCTGTGCAACACCCCACCCCTGAAAATAATTATAAGTATAATCATAAACATAACTGGCTTTGAAGACTATAAAAAGATGTATTGACCTGTTCCCAGCCGTAAAAGCTGAAAGATTTGCCCTGATGGGAGGACTGATCACTACCGATTCTGTTGTTCCTCCAGGATAGTTTGCTCAGGAGAAAGAGCCGCTCATTTTGGTAAGTTTGAGTGAAAGGGAACTGTTTGCCAGTGGGAGCAGCTCACAAAGCTTGAAATGTGCACATAGGAAATCCAAATCCAATGGCCACAGAATGCTTAATCACTCCTCTGTTTCCTCTGCTTTTCCCAAGCCATGCCAACTCTCTCTCATCTCCTTCAATTCCTACCTTTATCTGTGGCTTCTTTTCTTTTGCAGATTCTCTTGGCCTCTGACCTCAACTCTTTTCTTCCCCAATGCAGGAGATCGAACCTGGGGCTTGTGCATGCTGCGTTAGCACGCTACCACCAAGCCACAGGCCCAATCCTCAAGTTGTATTTCAGGGTTTCTACCTGAGTATTTGTCAGCATTTGGTCTGACCAATGTGATCTACCCATAGGAGGAAACTCTAGACAGAGAAGTATTGGTGACTCATGTCCTTGAGCTCTCTGTCATAACAAGTCACCCAGCCTTGCTCTGTAGCAAGGCTTACAAAGGCCTAGGAGAAGGAGCGTGTCCCCAAATGTATTCACAACATTTGAACCTCTTAACAAGTTCTACCCAGTTCCCTCCAGACAGGTGATAGTGTTAGAGACAAAGTATCCATCCCCCGTGAACCCTGTATATCCCAATTGGTTTTATGTGGTGTTTCCCATCAGATGGAGACTAACAATCTAGAGTCAGGTGGATGGTGCTTATTTCTGAAAGAAAAGTGAGGAAGAGATCATTGTTACAGTATTTTTCAAAATGTTAGCAGGGCATCACTTACTTTTTTTTTTTAACCCAAAATCTATTAATTTAAATTATGTAGGTGGCATGGTGGCTCACACCTGTAATGCCAGCGCTCAGGAAGCTGAAACAAGAGAATTGAGGCCAATTTGGTTCACAGCTTAGTGAGTTCTGAGCTAGCCAAAACTAGATAGTGAAACATGAAAAAGGGGAGGAGGAAAGAGAAAGGGAGGTGATGGAGCACCATGACCAAAAGCAAGTCGGGGAGGAAAGGGTTTATTCGGCTTATGCTTCCACATCACAGTTCATCATCACAGGAAATCAGGGCAGGAACTCAAGCAAGGCAGGAACCTGGAAACAGGGGCTGATGCAGAGGCCATTGGGGAGTGCTCTTACTGGCTTTCTCATCCTGGCTTAATCAGCCTGCTTTCCTATAGAACCCAGGACCACCAGCCCAGGGATGGCTGCACCCACAATGGGCTGGGCCCTCTCCCATCAATCATTAATTGAGAAAATATTTTACAGGCTTGCCTACAACCTCATCTTGAGGAGGCATTTTCTCAGTTGAGGCTCAGGTGACTTTAGCTTGTGTCAAGTTGACATAAAACTATCCATCATAGGAGAGGAGGGGAGAGACGGGGAGGGGAGGACAGCAGAGATGAGTAGAAGAGAGGGAAAAAAAACTTCTGGGTCGGGGGAGAAGAGCTTTGAGCTGGGATGTAATTCAGTTGATGGAGATCCTCCACCTAGGAATTCCACTTCTCAGAGTACACACAAATAAATCATAAAAACAGGGCATAAAATATTATCTAGAAATACTTATCATTATAGACATGCATTACTAGGAAAAGGTTACACATTCAACAGTAGGAATTCCAATGATAACTTTATATTCTATGCATATGGTTGATTATCCAGCAACCTCTAAAAAAATCTTTTAACAACTCATAATATGTGAAAGGGAAAGATCAAAACACGAAATGACACACACACTCCAATTTTACCTTAGAATATTGGTCTATAAAGCATTTAAATCAGAAGTGGGGGAAATAGTCAAACTTTTAACAGTTTCTATTTCTGAACAGTGGTGATATGGGTAATTTTTATTATCATCTTGGTAGTTAATTTCTTCATGTATTCAAATATTGGTATTAATATTGTTTTAATAATAAAAACATATTCAAAATACATATTATAATGACCTTCTTGTCTGAATTTTCTGATTAATTGTTTTAACTTCCCACTTCACAACAGTGGGTCCAATACAGTAATCACTGAGAAGATGTGGTAGGACAGGTCCACAGGGTCGAGGAAATTGGCTCAAACCGGTTGCCCAGACTTGCACATAACAGGTTATAAGCCAACCTGGAATCTGCCTGAGCACCTAGCAACAGGCGCTGTCAGAGTTCCTGATTACGCCCAGCCAATGGGGGACGACCATGCAATGCCACCAGACTGGGACACAGCTTGGACGCTGGGAAGAGGGTATCTAAGGCCTTCCCTGTTATTGAATAGATGAGTCTGCTGTTTGCCTTCACCTGACTCCTGGTGTCTGTGTCGTTGATGCCTCGTCCTCTCCCCCGAGGAAGCCATTGGAGAAGGTGACTGAAGAACAACCATAAATCATGACCAAAAGTATCATTCATTCATTTCTTTCTCAGCTTCCCTTTTGTTGTCCTAGGAAGGGCCTCACAGAAGGCAGTCTTTTTCCTAGAACTGTCTGTCACCTGACTGTAGATATTTTTTTTGTTTATTTATTCATTGGTGTGTGTGCATGTATGTGTATGTGGGGTGGTGTGCACGCCATAGTGCCCATGTGGAAGTCAGACGACAGCTTGTAAGAGTTGATTCTCTCCTTCCATCATGTAGGTCCTGAGGACCAAGGTCAGGTTGTCAGTTCTGGCAACAAGCCTTTACCCACTGAGCCATCTCACTGGCCCTGACAGTACACACTTCTTATTGCTGTGGATATCACTCTGTATCAATAAAGCGCTGATTGGCCAGTAGCCAGACAGGAAGTATAGGCGGGACTAACAGAGAGGAGAATTGAGGGAACAGGAAGGGAGAGGGGGACTGGCTGGAGCCGCGGCCAGGAGAAGGAAGATGTAAGGTACCGGTAAGCCACGAGCCTCGTGGCAAAGTAGAGATTAATAGAAATGGGCTAAATATAAGAGTAAGAGCTAGACAATGATAGGCCTGAGCTAATGGCCAAGCAGTTTAAATAATGTAAGCGTCTGTGTGTTTATTTTCTAAGTGGGCTCGGAGACTGGCGGGACTTGGGAGCTGGAGACTGGCGGGTGGCAGAGATTTGTCCTGACTGTGGGCCCAGCAGGAAAACTCTAGCTACATCTTATTCCTGCTGCTCACAGACCTGACTGTTAACGATCACTTGTTTGGTGCCCATTTCTGCCTTCTTTGATGCTGACAAGAACTTGTGAAAATGATCTCTTCCATCTTTTCTTTCTTTTTAATGAATGGTTAAACGTATTATTATAATACTGTGCTGACAAGCACAGCAGATACTGAAATATCATTCCATTTCAAATAAAATAGTCGGTATTTTGGCTGGCTGCGACTCTTGTTTGGCCATCGTCCCTTGGTTAAAATTCCCTGAGGTTTGTTTATCTGGCTTCTTGGGTTCTTTCTTTTAAGCATATCAGCATTTTCTGCTCAGCTTCAAGCTATTCTCATCTCAGCGTGTAGGAAGTTGAAGCAGAGCAGAGGCTTGTGACTTCAGTCCAGCACGAATAGAATCAGTGAAGAAGTCAAGGAACTAACATTGCTACCCTACTCTGAAGGACCAAGGATCATGGTGATGAACTCAAACTCAGAATCCATCAGGGCTACTGGTCCAGGCGATCAAAGTGACGAACTCAGCCACACTGGCCTCCAGATATTATACATGGACTGCCCACGAAAACGCAACCAGGACCACTTGGAATTTTGGGGTTTTAGAAACAAAACTTCTTAAGATTTTTTTTTTGAGACAGCATCTAGTGTATCCCAGGCTGGCCTTGAACACCCTTTGTAGATGAGGATAACTTTGAACTCCTGATCCTCCTCTCCCCACCTCCCAAGTGCTAAGATTACAAGTGTGAGCTACCAGGCCTGTTTTGTGCAGGGTTGGGGTTGGAACCTAGGCTTTTGTGAGTGTTGAATGTTAGGCATGCACTCTACCGAATGAGCTACATCACCAGCCCCCATAAGATTTTTAACAAAGAGTTTAAAAAAAAAAAAGAGGTCTATTAAGGTAGTCACCTTTCTAGATTACGTGCTTAATCCACTGTTAGTGACATACTACCAAGCATCTGTGGAGTCCTGGTTTGGAATTGCTCTCACATACAGTTTGTGAAATGCATCAGAAAATCAATCTCTTTGATTCTGATCACATATGAATGAGATTAAGAAGTCAGATTTCTCAACTTATTTACCAGGCTGGGCTCCAGCTGCCTTCTGCATTTTCTAAATAGCAGATGCTCTCAGAAAACCAAAGTTTGCCACCCATAAATCCTTCATAACCACATGCCTTGGTCTAAGACAGGAATTCCAATAAGGGAATTCCAAAAGGGATTAGGATCAGGACACGATCACAGGAATAATAGACAGCATTCCGGCCCAAGATCTCTGGGTGAGACATTTCATCTGTATGATCACACAGCTTCGAAATAATCCCAGCAATCAGTTTTCAACAAGCATTGAATGAGGCCATTGTGTCTCCAAGGCCCCGGCTCCTTCTTGGGTCTAGCCTGCTCTATAGGCCAATGCCAGTCATTAGAGAGTAAGTTTCCGTCTCAGGAGGTGACCTAACTACATTAGAAGGATGTTATCTGAGCTATTGCAATCAGAAAGTTAAAAGCGTGGAGAGTGCTGTGTGCCTGTTATCCCAGCACCTAGAAGGCTCAAATACGGGGACTGCCTAGGCTACACAGCAGGAGTGGCCAGCCTAGGGTAAAGGGAGACCTTGTCCCAAAAGAAATGGAACAAACGCAGCAGGAATACATTTGCACTTAGGGAAACTGAAGTACTAGATAACCGTTTAGACCCCAGAAGGTGGCTCATACTGGAATACACCACTGTTGTCGGCTCCCCTCCTGGGAGTTGTTATGAAATAAGAACAGACTCTTAAAGCAGTGACAGTTGGTATGTGTTTGCTAATAGCAGCAGCAGCAGCAGCAGCCACCATCTCACACAAGTTCCATACTTTTGAATAAAAGCATAAAAGTAGCTCAGGTGGGTCACAGACAGTCTCTTTGGCTTCTGTGAACACTGAATTGTTCAGACACCAGGACTGTGCCACACAGGGAAATGTGCTTTCTGGCCAGGCTCCTTCAGTTGCAAGCAAGTCATCCAAGTTACTTTAAGCATTGGGGTCTTCCTGTGACCACAATAAGGATGCACACACACCCCCAGGCCCCACTTACAATCAATTCTGGAAACTTGTCTCTCTGCTACCAACTCTAGTCTACATGCTGAAGGTCATCTACGCTTAGCAGTGTCCTTGTCTGGGGGTACACAATTTTGTTCATGAGATGACACTAGTTCAACAGGAAAAATCTAGAAAGACCTTGAACTTCTGATCCTCCTGTCTTTACTTCATAAACAATGGGATTGCAGATGTGTGCTACAACATCTAGCATTTGTGTACTGGGGATTCATGCATTCTGGGCATGCACACTATCACCAGAGCTTTATCCCTAGGCCTCAGCAGATCTTGTAACTGCATGATCAAATTATTAGTAGTCTTCAGGCACTATCTTATACATTTATGCCTTAGCCAACAACAGTACTTATTGTACATAGGCATTGCATTTGGCTTTGAAAATATAGAGATGAAGAATCTTATCTCAGCCCTCAAAGAAATTGAAGTCTCTCGACAAACATGAATAGATAAGTCTAAACAGGATGTGATAAACACATTACTGAGAACATGGACAAAGTGCTTGGAAGGCATTGAGGAGTTAACACACAGTATATTCTCAAAAGACTGAGATCTCAGAGCTGAAGACATGGCTCACCGGTCAAGAGCACTAGCTCCTCTCCCAGAGGACCCAAGTTTGGTTCCAGAACCCACAGCAATAACTTATAACCATCTGTGACTTCAGTTCCATGTCCAACACCCTCTTCTGGCCTCCATGAGCTCCTGCATGCACATTACACACATACTCTCACGCAGGAACACAGGTATATACATAAATGCAACACACACACATCTTAAACAACAACGGCTGAGCACTGTCTGAGATTCCATCTGCTCCCTTTGGACTAGGCTGATATGCCAGATGTGAAGTAGATGGGTTGCACTGACCCTGGCTTGATCTGGGCTATTTATTCAGTTTCTTCTTTCCCGAAGTCATCTCAGGGCTGTCTGCAGACAACCTTCCTGGCCGGAGAATGTTGTGCAACACTAGACCTTCATGGCTGTTGACCACCGAGAAAATTCTTCTTAATGGCTTTGGAAGAAGAACAGCTACTGTGGGGAAGTGAAGCCAATGCAACACTCAGGAAGCAAGACATTTTGTTTGAACATAACATAAATCAGCTCTGGAAAGGGGGGCTGGGAGGCCCCCTCCTCCAAAGCTCTCTTGAGCCTCCGAATTCCGCTGCCAAGTCTTTGCTTCCAGACCTCAGGAACATGGCTTCAACAGGTCTGCCTGTTCCAAACCCACGCTCCTCACTGCTTTTATCCTGTGGTTTCTTGGCCTGTTTCAAGAATGCGATGCAAAATTATGATTTCATGGAATATTATGCAATTCTAATAGAAGGCCAGTGAAATTATCAATTTTCATCAATTACCAAGTCATGTAGGTGACCAACCAGTGGCTGCAGTTGAGTGACTCATTCTGTGGTTGTTTTTTGTTTTATGCTTGTTTGTTTTGGTTTGGTTTGATTGTGTGTGTGTGTGTGTGTGTGTGTGTGTGTGTGACTGTGTGTGTTGTTTTGAGGTGGATTGTTTGGTTTTATTTTTTGAGAAAGGGCGTCATGATGTGTCTCAAACTTACCATGCAGCTGAAGATGATCCTGAGCTTTTGAAATTCCTGCTTTTACCTCCCCGATGCTAGGGGAATAGGCCAGTGTCATTATACCTGGTTTACACAGTGCTGAGGCTCAAACCCAGGCCCTTATACATACAACTGAACTTCCCAGCAGGCCGCATTCTATGATTGTAGTGTTTCCCTCTTCTACAAACACCATGTTGACATGTAGTTCCTATTGCGGTGGTGTGAAGAGGCACGGCCTTTGGAAGGCCATTGCGTCATTCATGAGGTCTCTGCTCACAGAGTCAGGTGAGTACATTTCTAAGACAAGGTCAAATCGAGTGCTCTCCTGATGTCCTGTCCCTGCTTCACATGGAGTCACAGCATCCCTCCTGCTCAGAGCATCGGAGGACACAGCAACCATCTTGGAAACAGAGTAAACCTCACCACCGGACACACATCCTGATGAACACTGTGATCTGGCACTTCCCAGTCCCCAGAGCTATGAGAAGTGAAGCTTTGCCTTTTATAAATTACATGGTGTCAAGTATTTTCTTATAGCAGATCAGATTGGCTAAGACAGCCCACAAAAGTAAAAATAATAATAATAATAATAAATGGAATGATTACAAAGTGAACATGGGTTTCTCTATGACCTTTGAGAGGTTTTATTATTCTTGGGACAGAATTGAAAAACAGTGATGACCGAGAAAGGAGACCCACTATTCCATTCCTGGTGTCTCTTAAATGAATGCCCCTTCTCTCCCAAAGATGACAGTGGTCAGTCTGGGCTCAAGGCTCTGTTTGCTATTTTCCTAACTCACTATAGGGGATTTATCTGGGCTGTTTTAACTTCTATCTTAGATAATCACCTACGGAAATGAATTAACAAAGCTGCATTGAATTTTCAAGTACTCAGACAGAAGAGAATAGGAATACAGAAAAAAATTATTTTTATCTTATTGAAATACAATATTATATATTTTGAAAACAAAGTATTGCATCAGATCAGAGATTCCAAGACTTTTGATATTAGAAATTATATTCTGCTTTGGACTGCTTTGGGATATCTTTATGCTTCGTGTGTGTGTGTGTGTGTGTGTGTGTGTGTGTGTGTGTGTGTGTGTGCATTATACATTCATTGTATATACAGTATATTTTAATTATAAAACTAATGTATGTTTATAGTAAGATTATTGAAATAGTATAAATAGTGGGGAAAATATACATTTTTATCAAGGAAAAGAGAAATTTTTAGTGTGTGTTCATTCCTAACCCTGCTAAAATGTAGAAGTTATGGGCATCCTGATTCATAGATGTGGAGCCAGATGCAGACTGGCTCACTACCTTGTTCAAGGTCACACCAGGGATGTAGGAGTTGGAGAGAGCCCTGGTGATTAACCACTGCTCTGCATCGCTTCTGGAAGTTGACAAGGACAAATTAAACAGCGCGGTGCTAGTCTGGGATATAGTGCTTCCACAAGCTGTGATATAGAAGGTGGACTACACGAAACCCCTCTTCAAAGAAGTAAAGAAACAAAAACAAAATCCCACAGAGAAGTCATCAAAAGATCAGAACAGAGGACTGGGAGGAGCGTGAACGCAAGTCACTAAATAATATCTGAGCAAGGGCTCTGTCTAGCTGATGATAAAAACATGTGAGGTTTTTTTAAAGATGGGCTTTTTGGAGCCTCCCAATGTGTCTGCTGGATGAAGCAAGGGATGCCTGTGTAGAGACAGCCTTGAACAAAGTGAGCACACGCTGACCACTCTCCCTTCCTCCCTTCCAGTCCAAGGCAGGAGGCTGAGCTGACTTCCAGGCCCCCTTCAGATTTGAGACTCTCCCATCATAACATCTGCAACTGGACGTGAATTTTTTTGTTTCTTTTGAACTTGGAAAGTTATTATGGAGTACCTCTCCTATGCCCTAGCCATATGTTGCTCTCCGCTGTAGTTCTTTGTGCGTTTGTCCCTCAAGGGTGGGAGCTAAGTCTTAGTCATCTAGAGTTCTCTGTAGTACTAGTGTAACGTTTTGTACATAACAGGAGCCCAATAAATCTTTATGGAGTTGAAGTTAGTAGAAGTGTGGTATGCTGAGCTCCCAGAGAGCAGTCAGAAAAAAATACAGGAGCTTTGAAAACAAAGAAAAATGAGGGAGAAGAAATGAGCAAGTTGGGCAGATCAGCAGTTTCTGAAGTGTTCTCTGTAGAGCACAAATCCCATAAAATACTACCTGAAGAAAGGTCCTGGCTCAAGTAATTTTGTAGAGCACCACTTAATATACTCCCACCCACTCAACTCTTTGGGGAATCATAAGCAGTCAGTGTGCTGGAAGAACTGGTTCCAGCTTGCAAAAGTCAGTTGTTAAAATTTTGAAGAATTTTGTGAGCCGACCATTACACACGCTCATTGTTAAATATTAAATTACATAAACTTCCATTAAATAAGTTCTGTTAAAAAACAAGGATAATAATTACTGAAAACAGCTAATGACTTTGCTAGGGTTTGCTCTTGTGTGCTGTAGTAGTTCCGGTCTGAAGTATCCCCCAAAGGCCTGTGCACACAGCTGAGGATAGCTGTGAATGTGGCCCAAAACAAAAATCATTCCCCGTCTTAAAACATGATGAGGATTTTATACAGTTGCTTTTGGTAGCTTGATTTTTTGGTTTTCAAGTATAAACTTTGAGGCTGACAAAGTCAAAAGATTGGACATGTCTGGCCTGTAGGGTGAAGGCCTTGTCACCAGTGCGGTGCTACTTGGGGGTGGCATAGAACCTTTAAGAAGTAGAACCTAGTAAGAGCTTTTAGGTCATTGAAGATATGTCCTCAAGAGGATGGTAGGGCCTACCCTCCTCATCTTCCTCCTCCTCCTCCTCCTCCTCCTCTTCTTTTTCTTCTCCTCCTCCTTTTACTCTTCTTGTCCTCTTCCTCCTCTTTCTTCTTCCTCCTCCTCCTCCTAATCCTCCTCCTCCTTCTCCTCCTCTTCTTCCTCCTCTTCTTTTTCTTTAGTTGCTAGCCATGAAGTGAACAAACCTTCTCCCCACAAGCCCCAAAAGCAATGAACCCCCTCAACCATGGACTGCAAGCTTTAAAGCTATGATCCAAAATAGACTTTCCCTGTGGTTAAGCTGACAGCATCAGGCGTTTTGCTACAGTAACAGAAAGCTCACATGCATACGCTCTTGTATTTCCACTGAATGTATTTGTCATACCTGCGTGGACGTGCTGGAAAACAGCATGCTGCTGGGCATCTCTGTCCATCTCACAATCGTCAGTACCACGTGGGTGGCTAGAAGCCATCTATGGCAGGAGTATTTATACCACAGAAGTCAGCTGATACTGCAAAGTGGAGGTTTTTCTCCAGAGAACTGGCTGTTCGGCACTTACAGCACACTGTTGAAAAACCCCAACAACCCCACAGCAAACACCTGGTTAACCACCCGAGTCTATATTCTGAACTTTATTTCATCACAGAAAGCATTTTAAAGACAAGGTCTCTATATGTAGCTCAGGGTGGCCTCAAATTCACAGCCCTTCTGTCCCTGTCCTGGAGCACTGATGAAATTCTTTTAATGACTAACATCTACCACCACCTAGAGACATAAACTTTAGGAAAAACTACTCAATTACTAAGTCATTTCTTGGTTCTTTTTTTTTCTTTCTCATGTGTGTGTGTGTGTGTGTGTGTGTTATGCAAATGTGTTTGCATGCTCTTGTGTGATGGCATGCACATATGTAGGAGTAGAGGCTGAAGGCTGTTATCTGGAGTCTTCCTCAGTCATTCTTATTCATGAGGCAGTCTCTCATGTGTAGGTGGAAGTTTCTCTCTCGTCTGCCTGTGCCCAAATACCCGGCAGCTGTTTCTCAATGGAGGCTTAATATCACTTATAAATGCTTGGCCAGTAGCTTAGGCTTATTACCAACTAGCTCTTACACTGAAATTAACCATAATTCTTATCAATATTTAGTCACTATCTTGGTACCTTTTTCTCAGCACAGCAGTCTCATCTTGTTTCCTCTGTGTCTGGCTGATGACTCCAGACTCCACCCTTCCTCTTCCCAGAATTCTCCTAATCTACTCACCCCACCTATACTTCCTGCCTGGCTACTGGCCAATCAGTATTTTATTAAACCAATTTGAGTGACAAATCTTTATAGTGTACAAGAGCATTATCCCACATCACTTGTGAATGCAGAGCTCAATGATATGGCTCCTCGGGTTAGTCAGTTTGTTTAGGCAATCCCTGGTCTCCAATTTCCCAGCACTAGAATTACTGGTAAGCTGCCATGTATACCTGGAATTTACATGAGTTCTGAGAATCCAAACTCCAGTTCTCACGCTGGCACATTGACAAAAGCTCTAACCACACAGCCTCATCACACACAAGCTTGGCATTTCTCATGCTTAGCTTTTCAAGTTATTGGGGATAAAAGGGTAATCAACCTTCCCTTTAACCAAAACCTTTTTTGAGATTTATATTTATTTCTATTTTATGTGTATGAGTGTTTAGCCCAAATGTATGTCTGTGCACCATGTGCATGCAGTGCCCATTGAGGCCAGAAGAGGGCATCCTATCCCCTGTGACTGGAGTTACAGATATTTCTGAGCCACCATGTGGGTGCTGGGAATTGAACAGGGAGTCATCTGGAAGAGTAGACAGTGCTTTTTGTTGCTAAGCCATCTTTCCAGCCCCCAATTTTCCTTTTGAAAACAGTTAAAATCATTGAAACTGATTTCTACTTCCTCGGAACTGCCTGATGTCATGTTCATGATTCCTTTATTCCACACAGTGGTGTCATAGGCAGACCACCACCCAGAAAGCGTCCACTTACGACTTATCGTTCATCACTAGGCAAGGCAATCGATGCCTCCCAATCTCATTTTTGCCATCTGTAAAACGGGGCCTACTACAGAATATTCGAGAAAGCCAAAGTTCATGCATGAGGAATGACTTGCCCAGGTGTGCCGTTGTTACATATGAAAGATCTTATATGAGTGTTTCTCTCTGAACATAGTGTGACAAATATGGTTCATGAGAAACACTTAGCCAATCCTGCCAAAGCTCAGAGTCATCTCTCAAGGGCCCATAGCAAAATGGATGAAGCTTAGCCACAGCTCTGAAGAAACCTACTATGCTGCACGGTGACAGCTCAAATGTGATTGTGAAGGTGTTTCCCAGCATTAGGGGTAAGCTCATGGGAAACTGCAGCCATGTTTCCAAAAAGACCAGATCAAAGCCAATAGCCTGCTGATGGACAGTAAGTGTGAATGTGGCTGGGTGGTCCCACGACAGATGGAGTTTGTAGTCGGGTGTTTTCAAGAACAGACCCTTATCGCTGCAAGCAGTCACGGTTCAGGGTCCACAGGCAGTTTTACTTAAGCCATAAGAAAGTGATGTTTATCTCTCAGATCCGTTTTGGAATGGTATTTTCATAAACTTGGACGTTTTCAGCTTTGCTAAAGGTCTGGAAATATCACCCTCTCTCTTAGAAGGTCACAAGAAGGGAGGGAAGGGAAGAGGAGAGACAAGATGAGGGAAATTCTCTCTCTTTCTTGCTCCCTCTAATCCCTCACTAGGCTGTCAGAAGGCCTGGCACATACACCCTGCTTTTACTGGCTCTCATCCAGTGATTGGCATCCTGGGCTGAGAGTTGGACCACAGCGCCTCTTGTCATTCTGCCCTGCAATGCTCAGAGTGTGGATGTTTAACAAGAACAGAGAGGGCACTGAGTGTTCACGGGCACTGAGTGGTGAGCTCAGACAACAGCCACAGTACTGCCGCAGTGACCTGAAAGCCTGCCCTGGGCTAGGTGTCCTGCAGACAAAATAGGATGCTTGCCATTTCAGGGAGACACTCACTGGAGGAGGCTGAGTTCTCTAACTACCAAGCCGGGTAGACACGTGTCCCCTTTGTTACAACTGATGAGTTGCACCAGAGCAGATGGGCTGCAGTCCTCTAGATACCGCTTGCCTCCAAAGGAAGCTTGGACTCCAGTAGAACAGTATGGAGAGATAATAAGACCTTCAGGGGGTGGAGCCTGGTGGGGCTGACGGAAAGCAATTAGGTCACGTAGGCTACACCCTCAGAAAGAATTCAGGGGTTAGGTCTCCTGGGACTGGGTTGGCTGCTGTGAGAGCAGGTTGGTACACAGCCTGTTATCTGCTCTTGATCTCTCCCACCTGCAGCTTCACTTGTCTCTGTCACGTGTTCCACTCTATGAGCCGGCCGCCATGTTGGGATGCTGCCAGCAGGCCCTCACCAGAGGCTGAAAAGATGGACCAACCAAATCTCCCCCTTTCAGCCTCTAAAACTAGAAACTAAATCAACCTTTTTTCTTCACCCAGCACCCAGTCTCCAGGACTTTGTTTCAGCCATACAAAATGGACCAACATTGACCGGATGTCTGCCCTGACTGTAGTCCTACACACAAGGAAGACTTTGCTAGAGACAGGTTCTCCAGTTTCTTGACTCTGGCCCGGTAGAATAATTCAGGTATGAGTAGCTATGGAAAAGCCAGAACAGAATACTAACACAATGACCAGCCACACCTTAAGAATAAAAAAAGACATGAATACTTATCTACCACCCATGTGCTTACTGAGCATAGTGCTTAGTGTTCTCATAATCCTTGTCTTATCTAATCCTCAAACAGCCTTGTTTGATACCCAGTGCCATGTTATATCAGAGATGGAGAAAGTGAGTATGTATTAACCACACTCGTTACAAAGACTCATTTATCTCATACACAGTCGAGTTACCATGCCAATGTCACACCACTAATGTTGGCACAGCCAGAGCTTATGAGCGGGTTTTCCTGGCTCCCCAACAGGGGTTCTTTCTAATGTACTAGACAGCACTGTGGTTGAGCATGGGCTCTAAGACCACATGGCCTAGATCTGAATCCTGTATCTGCCGTTCAGCTAGCTGCGAGACCACGGTCAAGCTCCTTGTCACAGGCCAACTAATCTCAAACCTACTTTTAATTTCACTAACTTTGTAATTCCAACCCAAACACCAGATGCCTGAGAAAGCAGACCCTCGGGGTTCACTTTAGCCTTAAATATGTCATTCCAGAGGCTACATCTGTTGCCCATTATCTCTACCTTCGTCTTCAGCTGAGTTTCATCTAACTGATTTATTGTCTGGAGAAGAAAGTCTCTAGTGGAAATCACAAGGAGAGAGCTAGTGGTAAGCGAATTTAGAATGATGGGCACCTGCCTCAGGTAGGGTCCAGGCTCATGAGAGGTCATTATTTAGGTATGGTATGGCCAACAGATCATGACCTGAAAAAAATGTTCTTAAGAGGTCCTGGGTTCCCCGGAGATGGGGTATCGTATGCCCTGAGAGGCAGCTCAGGGAAGTACCAGGGCCAATCAAGAGGTAGATGGAGAAGGGCCTATAAACAAAAGCCACTCTGGTGGTTTCTGTGGCAAGAAGCTGAAGAGGCAGGTATACCAGCTTGAGCTGGATAGCTGGGGTCATTGCCGTGCCTCCCCCCAGTTTTCCGAGCCCTTGCTCTGGGTGGTTGGGGAAGTTGGACGATGACCTCAAGTTGACAGCCTGATAAAAAGAGGTTGCTGGAATGTGGGCTCTGGATTGGTTGATTTGGACTGGAAAACTGGGCTCCTTGATGAGGACCTTCCCATCGTCAGGAATGAGCTAGTCCTGGGAGAGGCAACAGCAAGGCCCCAGAAGTCAAAGTATCAGAACACAACCAATGAAAGATACGATCACTACATGAAGCACAAGACATTTGCACGGTGGGTGAGGAGGGGAGGGAGGAGGAGAGGAGTCCAGAGACAGCCACCTCTCTTCCCTCACCACCCCATCTCTACTCGGAGCCTCTGAGCATTGATGCTCCTACACCACCCTCAACCCCCTTCCCCTTTCTCTGCACCTCGTCTCTTGGTATTCCCGTTCCCCTCTTCCCATCTTCTCCCACACATGCCTGGAGTCTCCAGGCTTCTTGGGCTGAGCCCTGCATAACTTAGCTTCTTAATCCTTGCTTCCCCAGAACCAGCAGTTCTGCCACACTCAAGCCTTTCAATTAGCATACACAAACAGGCCTTTTACAGCACACCCTGGAGCAGCAGAGATGTACCCAGATACACAATGGGCATATTCAGCCACGAAAAATGAACTTCTGGGTTTGGACTTACATTTCAAGGAGCTGTGTAACTCCGTGATCTTGTGCCCTCTTAAAATGCCAGGGTCAGGGCAGAGGGCTGAAGCTGAGCAAGCTGAGCTGTTGAGGGGAAAATTGTCTAAATGCCTTCCGGGTGGAGCTGAATCCCACTGAGTCAGCTCTGTGCTGTACCACCGGGGGCAGAAGTTTCTAGAAACATCAAGAGGTCAGTTACAACTACCTCACAAGGGCCATTTATGGTGTGTGAACCATTTGCAAGATGACAAAAGGGGATGATGGGTGGCAAGAGGCTCGGGGAATCGGGGACCTGGGTGATAGCTACCTGCTAGAAGCCAGTAATGCATACTTGAGGAAAGAGTATCCATTCTTCGTCCCCAGTGACCCTGCATAAACAAGGGGAAGGCCTTTGGTCCAGAACTGCCCCCCTTCTTAACTGAAGGCAACACTCTGAAGTTCTGTTTTAGGACTGCAGAGGCTTGGGGAAGCTCTCTCCACTAGAAGCTTTCCCACTAGTGAATGAAAGTGTCCAGGAGTCAAGGAATATTCCACGTGCATCAGTTTTCTCTCTCTACTTTCTATCTGGAAATACCTCGCTTTCCAGCCCCTGCCAACTTCCTACTCACTTCCTGGGCTAAATCTTTCTTCTCTGAAATCCTGTCCTGAAGCATCGACCCTTTCTTTTTCCATGCAGACTAATTACTCTTGATAAAGATTACTATAAAATAGATCTGTAAAATATCACTTAAAAGCTGGGCATGGTAGCACACTTCTATGATCCCAGCTGTCAGGAAGTAGAAGCTAGAGGCTCAGGAGTTCAAGGCCAGGCTCAGTTACAAAGCAAGTTCAAGACCAACCTGGGCTGCAATGATGCCCTGTCTCAAAAATTAATTAATAACTTATGTACTAATTTAAGTTTCACTGGGATCTTAAAACCTACCCCGCCCCCATGAAAAGAGGAACCACTATAATTTCCCCTGCATTGCGTCTTACCTCCCAACTACATGATGAATTGTGAGAGGGTAAATACTGTTGCTTCTGTTTTCTGTTTCTCTCAGAGAGCTGGACAGAGCCACCCTGGAAGGTGATGGGATGACTGTGAGGTCTCTGCCATCTCTGCCCTGCCAACCTTTATTGCTTACTTTCATTAAATATTCTGAGCTTGGGATGGTGAGATGACTCGGTGGGTGAGAGCTCTTGCTATCAAGCTTGAT
This sequence comes from Peromyscus nudipes, assembly GCA_902168325.1. Lineage (NCBI taxonomy): Eukaryota > Metazoa > Chordata > Mammalia > Rodentia > Cricetidae > Peromyscus > Peromyscus nudipes. The sequence continues at coordinate 31,634 of CABHPH010000984.1, forward strand.
GACCTGGGACCCACAAGGTAGGAGAGAACCAAATCCCTCAGGTTGTTCTCCGACCTCCATCCTCATACCGTGGCATGCACGCATACCCCCACCCCATAAATCATCCAATCAACCAATACACAAATATATAAATAAATGTAATTTAGAAGTTAAGTACCCTGTGTTTTACTTGTTGCCAGCAATCTGAAGCTGGTTCAAGTTGAAATTGCCTCTGGTTCCTTTTGGAGGCCCGGGAGTGGGGGACCCGGAACACACGTGAACTGTGCGGCGACTCACTTCCTTTAAAATAAGCAGATAAGCAGATTTAGCATTCTTCTCCGTCAACAGCTTAACAATGTACACATTTATATGGTATAGCTGCGTCGTGTGACGTCTCGGAGATGGAACTTGGATTTCCATGCCCAATTTAATTGTAAGCAAGCTTTCCTGTGCAGCAAGAGCCACAGAAGCAGTTGTGATCCGAGGAAGGTGCTCAAGATGCCAAATTACCTCCGGCTGTTTCAGATCCAGAAGTGCGAGCAGCGGGTTCTGCCAACTGTGCCAACTTAAAATATACCAGGGAGGCTGTCTCTGTGAAGGGGTGAAAAGGAGATTTTTGAGTCATTGCCAGACTTGAGAGCAGACCTGGGTAGTACTTACAAGGTCAGCTACATGAGCAGAGGGGCTTCTTTATCTCTGAGGAGGGGCCGCTGTGTCTCTGAGTTGGAACAGATCCAGCAAAGCTTTGAGCCGGGTGTGGGCTGCCTCTGCTGACCATGAAGCAAACTAGAACACACAAACCCACGGCTCTCTTGGTGTGAAGACAGAACTGAGTGTCCTGACATGTTAGGACTCTCTCCCTCTACAAAGGCATCCATCTTGCATTGTCCAAAGCACGGCATACCCCTGCCCGCTGGCTCAGTTGAGACCTCTGCAGATGCTGCCCATTAGATGATGAGCCCTTCTCTGAGTTCTATTGTGTCTATGGGAGCTGCATCCCAGAAAGTGCAGCCTCAGGACGTCCCCATTCCTGAAGTTAAGCTTCAAATGTTTCCATTTTGAATAGAGAAGGTGGCTAGGTTAGAGAACCTCCAATTAAAGTGTACCCTCGACACCTCCCCCCCACACACACACAAACATACAAACCCTGATCATTCCCCAAAGGCCCTATCCCCCAGTATTATCACACCAGGGCTTACGAGTTTTGAGGAGAGTCAGACACACAGTCCAAATCAGCATGCAAACGAAGAAACGTGACAAAATATGTCACATACAAATGGCTGAAAGGTCACAAGGTTGGAAGCAAGCTGACAGTGGCTTGGGGGTGGGGAGGGGTGGGGGGCGGACTCGGAATTGAAGAGTAAGGACAGGACTTCTCTTTTTTTGTCAGAGGCAACAAGGAAGCCACACCCAGAGTCAGGCTGCAGTCTGTCCTCAGTGGGCAGAGAGTGAACTTGCACATGGTGCCCCCGCTTAGATCTCCAGAGCCCGCTGAATTCAGGAATCTTCTGGGGTCCCCACGGGGACCAAGATGATTAGCCTTCTGTCCCCAGATACTAGTGACTCGTTTGCAACGTGCTTTCCTACCATAGCTTCCTGCCATGGCTTCAGTGTCTCCCGACAGCCTATGTGTTGATACTTGGCCCCTAGCTTACTGCACTATTTGACAGGGGGAGCCTTTGTAAGGCGGGGTTTTCTGACAAGAACCTTAGGTCTTTGAGGGCATGCCCTCAGAGGTGATTTTGGGACCTTGGCCCTTCTCTCTCTCTCTCTCTCTCTCTCTCTCTCTCTCTCTCTCTCTCTCTCTCTCGTTGCTCGGCTAGTGATGAGGTAAGCAGTCTCACTTCATGCTATACTCTTGCCGTAAGGTGTTACCTTCCCACCTGACCATGGATGGGAACTTCCAAGATGAGCCTTCACTCAATGAACATTAATAATCAGAGCTATTTTGCCGTAGGGATAAAAAGGTGATGGACACACTTCCCTTGCTGCATTCACCTTAGTCATTTAGTTAAGTAGACACCGCGGCAAGGAAACACCTCATTCAAACCACCACGCATATTATAATCAAAGAAGCAAGAGGAGGAGGAAGAGGAGGAGGGGGAGGGGGAGAAAGAGGAGGAGGAAGAGGAAGAGAAGGAGAGGGAAAAGGTGGGGGGGGGAGGCAGGGCGGTGGTGGCTCATGCCTTTAATCCCGGCACTCGGAAGGCAGAGCCAGGTGGATCTCTGTGAGTTCGAGACCAGCCTGGTCTACAGAGCAAAATCTAGGACAGGAACCAAAACTAAACAGAGAAACCCTGTCTCAAAAAAAAAAAAAAAAAAAAAAAAAAATGAAAATGGCTTTGCTGAAATATCAGCAGTACTTACAGTGCATTCAGTCAGTCAAAATTTCTTGAGCATCTATGTGGCGTGTTTCGCTGTGGTACAGAGAACACAAGGTGGGCCTGGCACAGCCCCTTCTGTTAAGTAAGTGCCAACTGAGCGAGAGGATGGTTAGGTTGATCTAATACTGTTCTGTAACAGAAAACAGGAGTACTCTCCTTGCAGTTAGAAGGGACTCTGACCCTAATCATGAGTGCTGGTGTTTTTAGGGGAGACTCACCTGCGTAAGAGGAGAGGTAAACTGAGTCCTGACAGAGCTGTGAAGTTAGAGATTGCTTCATGGTAAGGGAGAGAACCAGACTTTGTCCACGGAGCTGGAGACCCCAGGAGTACAGCTAACAGAATAGCCTGGAGCCTGCCAGAAGCAACAATGTCTCCGTTCCCATCCCCAGGCTTCTGCCAAGCTCCCACCTTGTTGGGGTAATCCAGCTCCGAGAGCCTTGCAACTAGGTGACGATCTCTCCCACAAAGGGCACTAGTATAAAGTCATCAGCCGGTTAAAGTCCTGCCCCTCTTCTGTTCAGTGGAAAGGAATCCACCCCGCTTTGTGGTGCTCTCTCGAGGCACTTCAACGGTTGTTATCTAGCTGGTGTTTGCGATTTCTTCCTTATCACACTAGTAAGAAATGGGAATACTGGCAGAGTCTCGAATTGGTTTTGATATGTGTTCCCACGTAAGAGCTTTCAACACAAAAAGGCTTTGAGACCGCTCTGAAAGAATATTCCAGAAACAAGTCTGCCTTTTGGATGCCTATGGGTCAGTTTTGAGATTTTAAATTATAAAAAAGTCTTTTCTATAACAGGAAGGATAAATTTATAACCCTCCATCTCTCTGTGTGTTTATCCACGATCCAGGGCAGGGGTCTTTCCAGGGGGGCCCCAAGGAAAGGTTTGAGAGCAGCTCCTGCTCTCAATTATAGCACACCCTGACATTTGTGTTTTTCTTGTGTTCAGTAAAGTGTATCTGTGAATTATGGCGCCTAAGTTCAACTAAACAGACCCTGTCAAACAGGCTCCCCAAACTCGACGACAATGACTTATGCAAAACAAAGTCAACAGCAAAGAGAGAGAGCCTTTGCCGTCCATTACTTAGATTCTTCCTAGACTACAGAACTAGTCCACAGCACACACACACACACACACACACACAATCTTTTTTTCCTCTGGGAGAATTATAATTGAAAAGGCTTAGGTCTTTTTGTCTTTTTAATATTATTTAATGTTAAAAATAAACTACATTCCTACTGGGTTCATCCAGCTAATTTAGAGGACTCTGCTAAGTAAGGGGTTGAGAGAATCTGTATTAGTTCTCTGCTGCTGCTCTAACAAGTGACACAAAGGTGTCCATCCGGGTGCTCCGGTCAGAGAGCTTCAAATCAAGGTGTTGGTGGGGTTGTACGTCTTGTAGAAGTCTGGGAAGCAGCCTTTTCTCAGCTTCCAGAAATTGCTGAGCATCCCTGCCCTGTGGCCTCTTCCCCTGTCTCTGAGACCAGCAGCACAGTACCTCCAAACCAGTCTCTCTGCCCATAACCTCTGCTCCTGACCTCGAACCTTCCCCTGGCTTCGACCCCCTGCCTCCCTGCATAAAGACCACATGATCACACGGGGGCACCCTGATAATCCAGGATGAGCTTCCGTCTCAAATTCTCAGTTTAACCAACCACCAGAATTCTCACTTCTATGCGTCACAGTGTATTCACAGGGGTTACTATCCGGACATCTTAAGGAAGGCATTATTTAATCTTCCAGCATTTTTTTTTAATTTAAAAAGAGTGTTTGTTATTTTATAAGTATGGATGTCTTGCATGCATGTGTGTCTGTACACCAAGTGTGTGTGACTGATACCCACAGAGGACAGAGGAGGGTGCTAGATCCTTGTAATTGGAGTTACAGGTGGTTGTAAGCTATCATGTGGGTGCTGGGAATTGAACCTATGTCTTCCGAAAGAGCAGCCAATGCTCTTAACTGCTGAGCCATCTCCCCAGCCCCGCTTCGAGGGGGTCTTTAAATAGTTCAAATGTACATATGTAACTGCCCACGTCTTCTACAGCTAAAGTAGAACTGCCTCTAAGTTAAAGAGATGGTAACATGAAAACTGGGAGTGGGCACAGTACCAATCATCCCAGTGCTGGGAGATAGAACAGGAGGGTCTGGAGTTCAAGGTCATTCTCAGCTCCCTATCGAGTTTGAGGCCTGCCAGGGTTACACAAAACCCTGCTCCTGTCTCAAAACAAGCCAATGAAACCATAGAGAAGTAATAGCGTGTGGCCCATTTTCCCTGTTTCCTCTCCTTACTTCTCTCCATCCGATGTCCTGGAAGAAGACACACTAACCTAATAGCCCTGTTGACGAAACTCCAACCAGTCACTTTCACAGCTAGTTACCGAGCCGGCCGCATGGCTTAGCACACCCTTCCCCACACAGGAGCCTGCAGAACACTGGCTGGAGCCTTGGAACAGGGAACAGTGCCTTGAGTCAGGAGCTCCCACTGCAGGGCCGGGTCGTGGAACAAAGCTTCAATTCAGAGAAGAAGAAGAAGAAAAAAACCAGTCCCGTTGGCTGTTTGACTTTCACGTAGGCAAAACAAGCATTTGGCTGACGGAGCCTTTCATTTTCCACACCGTTATTTTAGCTCCTTCGGACTAAAAGGTAAGTGTGCCATTTATATAAATACACAGTAGTCTATTTACAAGGTTATCAAATGCTTTAATTCATCTCCGAACTCGACGTTCACCACTCCCAAGACTCATGTTTACCTGTGGCATGCCAAACCTCACCACTCCCCACCCCGCCCCCACCTCCTCTATTTCTCTCTTGCCTTGAGTAGAGTTCTCCGTCCAATCAGGTCGGGGCATTTGTTTTTACTTTTTAACTCAACAAATATTCCCTGAATGCCTGTTATGTGCTAGAAACTGAGCTGGATCCAAAGATTTAAAAAAAAAAAAAAAAGTCGCAGTGTGTAGTGAGGTATATTTAACAGTTTGGGAAGAGCATGTGTCAGTGCTCAACCAGGATGGGTGAGCTGTGCAGATTGTAGACGTGTTCTAGAGTTAAGGGGGAAGCCGTTCAAGTATTCATTTTCAGTCACCCTGATCCAAGATCTTACTGTGCACGTGGTTTTTTGCTTTTTTGTTTTGTTTCATTCTTACAGAAATGGTTTGGGGGGTCCAGTTTTTTTGTTTTTCCTGAGAGGCAAAAGACAAATTTGGGCCGGGCGGTGGTGGCACACGCCTTTAATCCCAGGACTCGGGAAGCAGAGCCAGGCGGATCTCTGTGAGTTCGAGTCCAGCCTGGTCTACAAAGTGAGATCCAGGAAAGGCGCCAAAGCTACACAGAGAAACTCCGTCTTGAAAAAAAAAAAAAAGACAAATTTGCGATAGTGTCCCAAGTGCCTTTACCCTTTCCAGACTTAATTTCATTGAGAAGTTGTAGAATGCATTGTCTTAATTAGGGTTTTATTGTTGTGAAGAGACACCATGACCACTGCAACTCTTATAAATGAAAACACTTAACTGAGGTAACGGCTTACAGTTTCAGAGGTTTAGTCCATTATCATCGTGGTTGGGAGCATGGCGCGTGCAGGCAGACATGGTGCTGGAGAGGTAGCTGAGAGTCCTATATCTGACAGTCAATAGGAAGTCGACTGTGCCACTGATTGAAGCTTAAGCAAAAGACTTTAAAGCCCGCCTCCAAAGGGACACACTTCCTCCAACGAGGCCACACCCACTTCAACAAAGCCACACCTCCCAATAGTGCCATTCGCTTTGGGGGCCATTTTCTTTCTAACCACCACACACATCTCACTAAAATCTCCTGGTGTGAGGGAAGCCCAAAGGTTCCAGAGTTCATGCCACCATAAAAGTTGAATAGCGAGCTAGGGCTGAAGGTCCTGCCTCAACTCTACCACAAAATGGATAGATGATGGAGGTGGATGGAACAGCGATGGTATTCTGACAATAAAGAGCAGAGGCTTCACCCCCTCCAGACATAGTTTTTCTTGCACAGAGATCACTGTAGGATCATTTGGTCGAAAAGATGTGTATAACTTTAAAATAACCTGCACCTGTGGTGTCATAAAATCCTGGCATATCTAGATGAAAAGGGACAACTTTGAAGCTTTGAGCAAGGATACATTGGACCACAGTTGGCCATTTTCGACAGGATACCACCCAGGATCATAAAATGAATCATCCTGCAACACAGTATCGCAGACTTGGTAAGTTATAAAGAAATGTACTTGTCTTAGTTCCGGTGAACTACCAGGGGCTGTATTTGGTGAGTCCTTCCTACTGCATACATCCTCAACAGTCTTTCCTGCTAGATGCACAATAGCAATTAAGTTTCATTTTGGATGGGGGCATAACCTGAAAACTGGGGCTGCCTTAACAGACTCAGTAGATTTTCCAATTCTTAACCTACATTTAGGGTCAAGACCAACCCTTAGGACTGAGAAGGCCTCCAAGATACTTGAGTATGAGAGTCAGGAGGAAATAAGTAGAAAAAGAAATGCAAGCATCACTTCAGAAGAGGAAAGCATTAACTCCAGTTATCCCTGGAGATCAAAACAAAAGACAAGTGATACTATTTGCACCCCAAGGTGGTTGCATGGGAATTCATGCTTGGTTGCCTATTTCAGGAGCTGAAGGACAACACCGCAACAACTACCCAGATGATTGTGACTACTAATGACATGTCTCCGAACCAGGAAGGAGAGAGCCCCCATCTAAGGAAAGGAAATCGGGATGAGGAGATAAGGCACGCAAGGAAGGGAGAAAAATTGGCGGACGTTGTAAAACCCAGGGCCACGATGGGAATACCTTCATCCTAGTTCTTTTGCCACTGTTCTTCGCTCACCCATAAAAAACGGTCTGAACGTGCTGTTGGGTCAGAACCACTAGTTCCTTGGGACATCTGGCCTGTGGCCGCAGACACGCATCTTCAAATCCTCATGCCGGAATCGTCATCTTAGGACATGTTCTTTCTTCTCTAGTTTACTATGGGGCGAAGCACCAACCAACCTCTTGAATAAGAAGCTATAGCAACACAATTGAGTAACGGTCAAAGCAAAAGAACAATGTGTTGCATACATGAGGGATGATCTTCATTATCAACTTCACTGGATTTATAATCACTTTATAAGGACTCCCACCTTGGTATGTCTGTGAGGGCATTTCCAAGGAGGTTTAACTGAGGCAGGGAGACCTACCCTAAACTGGTGCTGAGAACCCAAACTGAGCAAAGGGAGAAAAAGAAACAGGCTAGCCTGAGCGCCAACCTTCATTTGCTTTCCGACTGGATGCAATGTCACCGCCCAGGAGTCACAGCTGACCAGTCCTTTGTCAGTTGCTCTTTGCCAGGCAGCAGGGATGACGAAAGCACCTAGTACAGCATATTTGAATATTGCTCAGAGCACACATTTCACTGTTCTCACCACCAAAAAATAAATATGTGAGATAATGCACCTCTTGCAGTTTGAGTTGGCATTCCAAAACCAAATACCAAAAACATCATGTTAAATACTATAACTACAGACAATTTATACTTGGGAGCAAATACATCAGTCACTCCCTTAATAGCAAAAATCCACACTGAATATTAAAACAGTTTTAAATGAACTATCTTAAATAATAAAACAAAAATTGATAAATGATAAATTTATATTATACTTAACAAAAACCCAGGCTGAATCACAGTAATGCCTTCTTAAAGTTCAAAAAGACAGTTTGCATTAAATGTCATCTTTTTAAGGGTACATTACTATTTTTCAAATGAAAATACATGACAGTGATTTGACATTTGTATTTGGCTTTTGCAGTCTTGTCATAAAGAAAGTGGAATAAAACAACCCTATAGTACCGGTTTTCTCAGTACTTCCCCTTAATTGTTTTTAAAGTGTGGGACTAGGTCCTGACCTTCCCTGTACGAACATGTCCTCCTTCAGCTCTTCACCAGGTTAACTCTGCCACACTTCCACTGGGCAGAACCCTGACCATGATTCCAACAGTACTTTCTTCAATTTCATGAATTCTTCAACCTTCTATATTCTTGTTGAATGTCAGTGACATCTGACCATCAGCAAGAGACAAGCCACAAAAGGCTGTGGCATGGGAAACTGAGCAACACCCCAGTGTCAAGCCGGGAGGGCTGTTTGCCTCAGCACCAATTTCTCAAATGGGTCGATCATTAGTGAATTCTTCCAAGCTTTGATGAGATCTCTGCCTCTGCTGTTGGCTTCCCGGTGCATTCTGCAACCTTGTAACCATGGGGATTCTTATAACAAATTTAAGGATAACAAGGATCCCCCCTCCAAAATTCGAAACTCATGTTGTCTCAAAAACCAAGTTTCTCATCCGTCTCCCAAAGCTAAGTTAACCTCTTGTAAAAGCTGGAACACAGTTATATGTGTGTGGCCATTGCTCACCCTCATTTGTGAGTGAATTTTGTGAAAAATGCATCGTGGTTTTGAGTACACCAGGACCACATCTTCCATTCCAGCCAGAAAGCAACTTGGTCACCTAGTCACCAAACCAAAATCATTAACTCTACAGTGAATGAGTAGTGCTCCTCATTATAAAATCCCTTCAGCCCTAATGATTCATGGCAAGGAGAGTCTACATCATGATCCTTCCAGAAAACCTCTTTGTGGACCATTTCCAGGGCTGTAAGGAGGAAAACTGGAGGCTTGGGTAGGAAGCCTGATGGGCCCCTTTCTAACTCACATTACTGACCAGAAACTCAATTCTGACAGTGTATATCTTGCTATTAATCTAACCACCTCATTTCTTTAGTTCCATCATGGTTTCCTCTTAGATACTGGGTAGGATGGCAATTATTTATCATTGGGAAAGTCTACTTTCAACCTTTGATAGAGCCTGTTCATATGAGTAAGTCATTTAAAGTAATCAAATGAGGTATGCAGAAGCAAGCAAGAAAAAAAATAGACCAGAGATGTCCATTTTTTAGTTTTTAATATGTATGTAGCTTTTTTGGCTAATTATGCTAAAAATCTGTCTCATTTTCAATTCTATGAACTTTAGATTTCTTAGATGAATTTCAGACAAATGCTTTGTCCACATTAAGGCCAAAACTATATCTATGGCTATCAAACCACAGACTGTGGTATATTTGAGAGTGTTAATGACTCCCTAAGTGGTTGTATATTTTAAAGTGAGAAAGGCCACTGACTTGGTAAGTATAATCATAATATTGTTTATGGAAATCAAATCCATAACACAATAAGATTTTGATTACAAAGTAAAGCCAGGGGATGCGTA
>CABHPH010000985.1:8809-68625 GCA_902168325.1 Peromyscus nudipes
GAGAGAGAGAGAGAGAGAGAGAGAGAGAGAGAGAGAGAGAGGGAGAGAGAGCGCTAGAGAGGGAGAGGGAGAGGGAGAGGGAGAGGGAGAGGGAGGAAAGATTTATGAGAGAGCGATATTGAGGCCATGATTGGAAAAAGCACAGGGACAAATATCCAAACCAGTGGAAACGCATGAACTGTGAACCAATGGCTGAGGAGCCCGCATGGAACTGGACTGGGCCCTCTGGATAAGTGAGACAGTTGATTAGCTTGAACTGTTTGGGAGAACCCCAGGTAGTGGAGTCAGGACCTATCCTTGGTGCATGGGCTGGATTTTTGGAGCCTGAGGCCTGTGCTGGGACACTTTTCTCAGCCTTGGTGTAGGGAGGAAGGGACTGGACCTGCCTCTGCTGAGTCTATCAGGCTGGGGTGACTCCCCAGGGGAGACCATGCCTTGGACTAGGTGGGGAATTGGGGGTGGGTTGGGATGGGAGGGCTGGGGGATGGGAGGAGGGAGGACAGGGGAATCCATGGCTGATATGTGCAATTAATTAATTATATATATATATATGAATATCAACAACAAATGCTGCATTGGGCATGGGGCAGGGGATCCCTTACACATGGTAAGTGGGAATGTAAACTACTATAGCACTCTGGAAATCAGGCTGGAGGATTATTTTTAAAATCTAGAAATAAAACTATCATGTGACCCAGAAAAAAAAGAGTTACTACATATCATGTTTGTCTTTCTGAGTCTGACTTACCTCACTCAGGATGATTCTTTCTAACTCCATCCATTTGCCTACAAATTTCATGATGTTATTGTTTTTTACTGCTGAGTGATACTCCATTATATAAAGGTACCACATTTTTCTTATTGATTCTTCTGTTGAGGTGCATCTAGATAGTTTACAGGTTCTGGCTATTATGAATAAAGCACAGCAATACATTTTCTCACAGTGTACAAATATCAAACAACAATGAAATTCATTTTCGTTTTAATATCCAATAGCCAAAATATCCTTTGAATTATTACATCATTTACTAATGATACAGTTGTTTGTTTTGCTGGAAAATTTCAAATATAATTGTATCTTGTGAAACTGCATGCACACATTACCTACTATATACATTCAAACTATATTTGAGATAAGATATTTAGTTATTTTATATAAAATTTGGTGTAGGTATCCTATACCATGCATGCTTATCTGAAACACAATGAATACAATGTGAAGAACATCATCCTCTGTAAGGAAAGTCATGTTTTGTCTCTAGTTATAATATTAAAAAGCCTCATCTACACTGCCCTTCACTCACTGTCTCTTTCACTGCTCAACCTTTTTGAAAAGTCATACCATATATAAGTTGTATAACTTTCAGTGGGTGTTTACAGAATTCATTATTATCAGCAAAGAAGACAGATCTATGCAAAAAAATTGCAAGTTCTTTCAGACTAATACTTGGCACGAACAATTCTATAAAATCATTGTTTAATATTCTACAGCCAACCAGCTAGAGTTGGATTTTCTTCAACATAAAAACTATATTTATTTATTTTATTTTTAACAAGTCTACTGCTTGCTATTAACATTAATTAATTCATGACAATGAAATAGGAATTCACTTCTCCAAAGTAATCTGTATATTACTTACCAACTGGGGTTTATGTAAAGTAATTTACACATGAAGTAAGGAAATGGTCAAATGTCAATCAATTGAAAAATAAATAAAATAATTCCTACCAAGATTTAGAACATGTGTTTGGTAACATTTATAATATATAATGGTGAAAATATAATAATATTCTGTTTTTGTGACTGAATATATTTGGAGTCAATGAATGGTATTTGTGTTATGAGCATTGAAAATGAAAATATAAAAAGGTCACTGTACAAATCACAAAAATTGTTCTTCATAATTATGGTAAAAAACATTTTTAACATGTTATCTAGTTGTATTGGAAGTTTGTTTCATTACTATACAGTCTCCAAATCACTGTGATTTATTTTCATCTGCTTTGTATTTAGAGGAAACTCTTGAAATTTTTAGACTTTCCATGTTCCTTCTAACTCCATTTTTAAACCTTACCACTTAGTGTTTCAGAATATTCATGTATTTGGACATAAGGCCATTGTAGACACAAGTAAAAATAATGTTATTAGAGTGGCCTTTAATAAAATCTAGCTGAATTCCAAAGGAAAAAAAGTTAATTCAGAAAGAGAGGAAGAAGGGAAAGAGGGAGAGAGAAGGAGGAGAAAATGAATGCTAACAGACCCAATAAACAAAATCAGTGGGAGAATACAATGAGAAATTTGCATTCTTGAAATAAGACAGAGCTCAAGTATTATCAAACCCTGATATACTTTGTTCATGGACTCGAAGTTCTGTTGCTTTAGAAAATGGGTTTCTTTGCTTAAGATAGCAAGTCAGTGACATTTTGCAAAAGATTCCAAGTCAGTTAGTATCCATACCAAGGAAAGTGAGACTGATGAGGTGGCCCTACATTCCGTTAAGATTAAATCATTCTCCAGTAGCTTCAAAGGATTATATATTGGCAGCAATAAATCATATATCTTAAGTTATAAGATAAACTTTAATTTATCTTACCCATGTTTAAAAAACTACAAAGCCTTTTCAATCAAAAGACATAGATTATAAGAAAATCTCTCTCTCTCTCTCTCTCTTTCTCTCTCCATATATATATGTATGTATATATATATATATATAATTTTATTTTATTTTACAATACCATTCAGTTCTACATATCTGCCACAGATTCCCTTGTTCTCCCCCTCCCGCCACCCTCCCCTTCCTCCCAGGTCACCCCCATTCCCACCTCCTCCAGGGCAAAGCCCCTGGTAGACTCAGTCCAGGCAGGGCCAGTCCCCTCCTCCCAGGCTGACCCAAGCAACCCTGCATAAGCCCCAGGTTTCAAACAGCCAACTCATGCAATGAGCACAGGACCTGGTTCCACTGCCTGGATGCCTCCCAAACACATCAAGCCAATCAACTGTCTCACCCATTCAGAGGGCCTGATCCAGTTGGGGGCCCCTCAGCAGAATGGAAAAAGGTCATCACCAACCCCACATCTGACAGAGGACTGATACCCAGAATATATAAGGAACTCAAGAAATTAAACATCAAAATGCCCAACGGTCCAATTAAGAAATGGGCAATAGCACTAAACAGAGAATTCTCAACAGAGGCAACTCAAATGGCTGAAAGATATTTAAGGAATTTCTCAACATCCCTAATTATCAGGGAAATGCAAATCAAAACAACTCTGAGATACCACCTTACATCTGTCAGAATGGCTAAGATCAAAAACACTGAAGACACCTTATGCTGGAGAGGATGTGGAGCTAGGGGAACTCTCCTCCACTGCTGGTGGGAATGCAAGCTTGTACAGCCACTTTGAAAATCAATATGGCACTTTCTTAGAATCAATCTCCCCCAAGATCCAGCTATACCACTCTTGGGCATATACCCAAGGAATGCTCAATCATACCACAAGAGCACTTGCTCAGCTATGTTCATATCAGCATCCTTTGTAATAGCCAGAACCTGGAAACAACCTAGATACCCTTCAACTGAAGAATGGATAAATAAACTGTGGTACATATACACAATGGAATACTACACAGCAGAGAAAAACAATGACATCATGAGGTTTGCAGGCAAATGGAGCGATCTAGAAAAAATCATCCTGAGTGAGGTAACCCAGACTCAGAAAGACAAACATGGTATGTACTCACTCATAGGAGGATACTAGATGTGGAGCAAGGATGACTGGACTGCTACTCACATCACCAGGGAGGCTACCTGGAAAACAGGACCCCAAGAAGGACACGGGGATCGCCCAATGATGGAGAAATGGATGAGATCTTCATGAACAGCCTGGACATAAGTGGGGGAAATGAAGGGCGAGGGTCGAGGGAAATAGAGCTTGGGGGAGCAGGAGATCCCAGCTGGTCAAGAACAGAGAGGGAGAACAAGGAATAGGAGACCATGATAAATGAAGACCACATGAGAATAGGAAGAAGCAAAGTGCTAGAGAGGCCCACAGAAATCCACAAAGATACCCCCACAATAGACTGCTGGCAATGGTCGAGAGACAGCCCGAACTGACCCACTCTGGTGATGGGATGGCCAAACACCCTAATTGTCGTGCTAGAAACCCCATCCAATGACTGAGGGATCTGGAAGCAGAAATCCACGGCTAGGACCCAGGTGGAGCTCCGGGAGTCCAATTAGCGAAAAAGAGGAGGGTCTATATCAGCGAAAATTGTTGAGACCAAGGTTGGATAAAGCACAGGGACAAATAGCCAAATGAATGGAAACACATGAACTATAAATATATTTTTATAATTATTAGATTGTAGGTTTTCACTCTGTATAAAGGCAAGTCTTGTTTTTTATGTGAAAATATGACATTTATCTCAGAAATGTTGACCTGTTCAAATCTAAACAAATTTTCTTAGTTGTGAAATGGATTCTTCCTGAAAGAAAAAAAAGAACATACTTCCTTTGATCTCATGAAATATTCAAAGTGATAATGAAGCATGCTTTGCCTTCTTGTAAACCTGCTAAGATATTATTTTTCTGAGTTTGACAGTGGTGAAAATTTTATCACACAGCATGAAATGTGTTATTTTGATACATCGACACCATATCAATCCTTATCTTTGCACATTCAACTTTGTGACTAAGAATATTTCCGTACAAACTTCATAAACAGTTTCATGTAAATTTAAGAAAAGTATTAGTTTCAGATGATTAATTGCTTTTTATACTGTTAATTAGTGAAGGCAATGAGATGAGTTTAGTGATAATGGCCCGACATCACCTTATTTATAAAAGTAAATATAAGACAAGTATAAAATTATATCAAACCTCGGTATTAACATAAATTTAAAAAGAGATCTTTGGACTTATAGTAACTAACAATCTTACTTTCTAACTGTTTACAGAATCCTTAGTAATTCAGTGCAAGTGTGTGATATTAGGTAGGGGATAAAACTTAAAGATACATTTCTGTAATCAAAGTATCATAATCCAATCTGATAGACTCTTCTTCCCTCCCATTGCTTTTATACAGAATGATTTCTCTTTCAGAAATATAGGATCAGTTATATGACAGAAACAAGACAAAAGGAAAAACAACCCATACCAGTAATGGGATAATAGTAAACCCTAAAAGAAGATCAGGCAGACTGTTTACGTTCCTGTGCTTATGGTCAAGTATTTATCTTCAAATTCAGAGTTAAATGTCTTATTTCCTGATTACTCTTAGCCTGCATGTACTGATGTGTAGCTGGAGTTTTCCTGTGTCCCAGCCTGCCAGTGGTCAGGACAAATCTCCAGATTTGTTTTATTTATTAACCAACCAGAGCAACACATTCACAGCACTGACGCATACTCATTGTAGCATAGGGTAAGTTAATAACAGTATCTAAATCCATCATCTCTTCTTCATCTCTTTTCCTTAAAGTCTGTAACAGCAGGATCTGCAGTTGCGGGGACTAATAGGAATCATGATATCCCACTGTTTTAAAAAAAATGTGCTCTAATAAATTTTATGATAAGCTTATATATGAGTAGTATATGTATTCTTACATTTTTTAATTTTTTTATTTTATAATTTGATTTAATTTTATGTATCAGCCACGGATTCCCCTGTCCTCCCTCCTGCCGCCCCCTGCCCTCCTCCCAGCCCACCCCTCATTCCCATCTCCTCCAGGGCAAGGACTCCCCTTGGGATTCAGCTCAACCTGGTAGATTCAGTCCAAGAAGGACCAGCTCCCTCCTCCCAGGCTGAGCAAAGTACCAAACTAGTATTCTTACATTTTTGTTTGTGAGCCTAGCCTTTAACAGCTGAGCCAATTCTCCAGCCCAATATATGCAATCTTAAGTGACTGACATACCAGCTTTCAACAAGTTGTTATCTGTAAGTTTTTAATTCCAGATAGGTGGGAGATTACAACTGCTATGTTTAGGTCCTGTCTGTCCATGTTAGCAAAATTTTGTCTCAAAAGAAAGAATATCATTTATACATAAGGACTTATGGATGCCATAGCAATAAATATCTGGTCTAACATACAATAATTCCTAGAGTCAATTCCCAATGTCATAAATAAGTAAGCAAATAAATGTAAAATGTCTTTATCATTCCACTTCCTTTTGGTTTGTAATTTTTGACACTTTAATATATATTTTGAAGTCTCTATGCTTTAGTGGCTTGGTAAGTGCTTTCTTATATATCTAATTACACATATCTAGTATTAAATATTTTTCTACATAGTGATCTATAATAAAGGAAAAATGTTGTTGCCTAAAACCATTATATTGTTTTAAAGAGTTTTTTTTTCTCAAGTAGTACTTGACTTATGAAGAATGCCATAAAATGCTAGTTTCCCAACCAAAAATAACTGGTCATTTCTACACAACTCTATAAAATTTGATAACTGTAAAATGATCCATTCCCTTTTCCCTCCTTTTAGCTACATATTTATGTACATTAAAGAAAGACAATTTAAGTGACTTTTGTGATTTAACATATTGTACACATTTTTTTTTTTTTACTTTTCAAGTTAGTCACTACCTTTTGGTATGGAAATGGAATAGTTTTTATTTTGTATTGAATAAATGCTGTTTTATGTCATTATGATTTTCCACCATATATATATATATAATATATGCCAGAAGTACACATACATGCATTTTTCCTCTATCAAAATGCTTTCATATAACTATAACATGTGTATCACAGTAGTTACAATAAAGCACTTAACACTTAGATGTTGCCTTATTTTTATTTCAAAATATTCACAGTAACGAGTAGAGTTTGGTGTGAATTAAGAGATAGATGGATAGTTACATATTAATAATGTAAAAACCTGTCCTTTAATTTATGTGCTCAGTCATGCCTGACATATCTTTATTTTGAAGGATTAATGCCATAAATATGTGGTCTACATAAATCCAAATAGCATTGGATTTTAAGAATTATACAGAAAGCTTGCAGTTATATTTCAAGAAATCAGATAACATTACAGAAATTGGCTTGTTACACAGTCCACACTTTTTCATTTTCAAGTTTTGGAAACACTGGAGTCTAATGTTTAAAAATAAAATCAAACAGTTAGCCTGAACTTTTCCCTTTTAAACATCTAGCAGTGTTACCTGGGTCTAATGTCAGGAAGATGGATGTAAATAGGGTCTCTTGTCCCTCAGGCACTTTCCAGCATCTCCACTCTTTCATCTTGATGACCTACCTGAGTGATTATAGCAAAGCCTGATTAAGCAAGGCTTTCTGTCAGCTTAATATGGTGTCTCTTAATGAAGGTTGGTAACAATTACAGAGCTATGATTAACAACCTTTGACCTTTAGCTGATGAATATAGGTGCTTAGATATTTGCAGGATCTAGCCCTTTTCTAAATGAAAGCTGTTGGCAAAGATGCCTTTGCTATAAAGCAGAAGCATCTAAATAGAATGAAATACACTTGCATTAAATTTTTATTGTTGAACTGATGAATTAAAGAAAATCCGTTCTTGAAATGGCAGTCATGAGACACTCTTGAGTTTTCTGAAGTACCCAAAAGATTAACTTAAGACTTATTCAAGTTTAAAACCCAAACTCAAGGAAAATTCCCTTTGCTAATATAACCAAAGCATAGGAAATTAAATAGACTCAAGTGGAATTTTAGTGAGATGTATTTATCCAAATTATTTTTAAAAAATGTAAAGAGTTGGACAAATTATGTTTTAACAAATGGGCACTTGATATGAATCTTGGAAATTACTCTTAGAAGAACAAGTGATTATTTTTTGTATTGAAAATCTATGTTCTTGGGATGATTGCTATAAGTACATGCCAATAATTTCCAGACTCATTTTGTGCTTATCTTTAATGTCAGTCATATCGCTGTTATGACAGGATAGATTAATAATTTGAATTAAAAGAAGATACCTTACAGTTAGAGCAGTACTACATAGTGGGGATCTCAGACTGGGAAAACTGAGTCAGGAATTTTAAAAACTTGAGGTGCATCTGGAGTACATAAAGATATTCTGTCAAAAGAATTAAATGTGTTGAGAAGAAGGGGATGCAGAGTGTAATGCGCTAAATAGAACATCCATAGCACACCTCTAATGTTCATTGCACTCTACTTAAGACAGTGAAGAGAGTGTAAAAGCATGAAGATGGAAACGGGTTCTGTCTTCTGGACATGTCATTGCATCTTCCACACACGAACTCACAGAATCAGTATCTATCTGCCCCAGACTAGTGTAATAATAGATCCATCAACTTTCCATCATGGTTAACAGAAGATCTCATTGGTGCTCATTCCTCCAGGAAGAGCTATTGAGAAAGGCTGCAGAGGATTGCAAGTTCTACTCCTCAGTGGTGTATTCAATGGCATATTGATCCCACTCAAACTACCCCTCAGGCCCATTATAATGCAAGAAATCCCAGTTAAATAGAAAGGTTCACATTCACAAAAAGACATAAAAAGCAGGAGGGGCACTTTAGAAGTGATTTGGGAGGATGAGTAGGGGAGAATAGATGGTAATGATTATCTTTGATGAAAGAATATTATATATATGCATAAAATTGTAAAATGTTAATTAAATAAAATGTTATAAATCTAAGAAAGTTTTCTAATGCTAAAGTAAAATAATTATCCATATCAAAATAAATTGAAGTTTTAATATACATTACTAAGAGAATCATAGTTTATAATACTTGATTTTTACACAATAAAGCATACATTTTGATTTGTGGATAATGGAGAATGCTAGATAATAGACTTATGAGGTACATTACATAATACAAGTACTATAATAAATCAATAATTATAATATTTTTAGAAGGATTTATATAGTAGAAAGTTTTCTCCAGTCCTGCCTGACCCCACGGTCCCACAGCCACTTATAAAGCAATCACTCAGAGGCTTAATATTATTTACAAACTGTATGGCCTACAGCAGGCTTCTTCCTAGCTAGCTCTTATATCTTAAATTAAACCATCTCTATTAGTCTATATTTTGCTATGTGTTCCATAGCTTTACCAGTCTGCTGGCATGTTGCTCCTTGGGTGGCAGGTTGGCATCTATCTTCACTCTGTCTTTCTCTTTTTTGTCTCTCTCCTTGGATTTCCTGCCTCTGTCTAAGCTGCCTTACCATAAGGGGCCAAAGTAGCTTATTCATTAACCAATGGGAACAACATATATTCACAACAAACAGAAAGACAGCCATACCTAATGGAATTTTATCATCTATCAGTTTCAAATTGATAATTTTGAGTATCTTTATGTTAGTCTATGAGTTGTTTGAGCTAATGTGTTTAGTTATTGGTAACTTGTGTCTATTTACAGTATGGCTATAAAATAATTTTCTATTTCTATACTAAATGAGTATGTTATATATTTTGGTTTTGATGAGGGCTCTCAGAGTTCTAAGAATACCAAATAATTTTAATATATAAGAATTAATAAGTACAATTTTGGACTAGAATTTGAAGCACATTCAATAATAACCAATAAACTTATCTAATATGTTATGAAAAATCCTTTGAAAACCATCATAATACAAAGTATAAAATATCAACATTCTCCTTCATGGCCTGTTCATTTTATTTTGTAAAGCCGTGTATAACACTGACACTTTGCACACACTAGGCAATCACTTTAGCACTGAGTTATATCACCAATTCTCTACCATTTATTCCTAGAATCACATACTATATAGATCACATATATATATGGACACATTAATATTTTGTCTTCAAATAATTATAACTATGAATAATATACAAATTATCTGAACATATATATGTATATATATATATATGTTTTCAAGGGTCAAAACTAATAATTTGAGCTCCTTTGTACAACTTCATTATATTATACAAGTAGTTTTGTTGATTTTGTATAGAAAATCATCAGCTGAACTTTTAAGTTTGACCAGAAATCATAGTAGATTAGCTTTAACGTCAGTTTACAACTTATAAATATAGTGATCCATATTTCAAGTGTGAAATTCAATACTCCATGGGAATTAGAAGTTTCATGTGACATTAAAAATGTGAAACTACAGAATGCTATGTACTTTCATTGGAAAAATTATCTATTTTAGCAAAATATAGGAAGTTACAGCTTCCATTCTTCTGCTTGGGAGATGCCTTGGTAACTGTCGACCTCTATTTTGTCATTTGAAGAAATGGGAATAAAAGCCCTCATTAAAATATGTTATTACTGACCTACTTGAGATACAGTATATAGTCTGGTTTACCAGGTATAGTTTCAAATATCAGAAAAATTGTTTATGTTTTGAGACTCATCTTAAATAGATATAATTATTTAAAGTTATGTAATAAACCATTTCAATTAAAAATAGTAATGAAAGTTTTAAAAACATCTGTACTTTAAAAGTGAATTGGGTGTGAATTTCTTAATGGATATCACTTAAGTTTTCTTTCATGGGAATTATTATTAAGTTAATAAAATTTTTTGATTCTAAACAGTGTCAATATAGAGAAGTAGAGTCAGAATCAAAAACTCTGTATAATATCCAATAGAATATCTCTATATTCCATAATTGCTTTTGTATGTGAGCCTCAAGTATAATAAATGATAATAATTTTAAATCACAATAGCATTAATAAAATAATGATATATAACTACAGATATTTGTATTTGTTTTTCATGATTTTTTCTGATTTTGTGCATTCAGTTTTTGAGAATTAAATTGAGCCTTTACACACTAGGCTCACTACCAAAGTGTTAATAATTTCATTTAATATACTTTTAATATTTAATATATTATCTCCTATGCTTCTTTTCAGATACTCCTCCACACACTCCTCACCTATTCAATTTCATACTCTTTCTCTGTGCTAAGAAAATGAAAGATACCATGAAGATGAAAAAAAGAAAGGAAGAGTATACAGAAGAGAGGAATGGGAAGAAATAAA
The DNA here is from genome assembly GCA_902168325.1 of Peromyscus nudipes. Lineage (NCBI taxonomy): Eukaryota > Metazoa > Chordata > Mammalia > Rodentia > Cricetidae > Peromyscus > Peromyscus nudipes. The sequence continues at coordinate 19,774 of CABHPH010000985.1, forward strand.
TAATGAATAATGTTACAATCTCAAAACACAACAACAACAACAAAATAATACCCCCCCAAATTAAGAAAAAAATAACAAAAGAACAAAAAACAAACAAACAAACAAAAAGCACAGTAAATATGGAGTCAGGTTTATCTTGACTAAGTAGCCCTGAACGTGAGACTTTTCTGGAAATATGGTTGATATACCTAGTCTCACCCTCGTGAATAAGCAGATTATTGGAGATAGTAAGATTTAAAACTGTAGTATAATTAATTTAATTTGCATATTACTAAATAAATTTCAATAAAGAGTTCAAAATTAGTACACAAAAAATTGACTAAAAATTATAATGCAACAAAATATGAAGTTAGATAAAAATATACAAAATCACAAAAAATGTATTTACTAAAATTAGTTTTTATAATTGTAGAGCAGTCAATTTATGAAAAATGTTTTGTCTTTCTTTTACCTTTAATAATTGCTACATACTTAATAATTGACTGTAAATTTGACACATTAACCAGTACTCTTCACATAATTTTTATAGTTAAGAAGAAAGACTTTGGGCAAAATGGTTCAGTCTACCACAACAACAATAGAACAATTTACATATAAAATTCACTCAAGGAATTTTTCCTAAATTATTTACAGAACTTCATTAGGATCTGTTCATTAATACATTTTTTAATGACACAAATGTATTGACTAATGTTCCCTGAGGAAATCACAGAATATACCTTTTGTAGTATTGAGTTCACTCAACTCTCCATAGTTAGGAACTGTTAGGAAAGTTTTGAGTGACTTTTCTGCTGAGCTTTTAGGATACAGGTCATTTCATCTTTCTCTAGTTTGAAATAATCAGCCTCCTTTTCATCTCAAATACTCACTACAAAGTAATTGAATTTTGCAAGGAATTGATCTGCTGGAAATTTAAGGACACCAAGATAATATGTTTAAAACCTCAAATTAAAAAATAAAAGATATTGGTATTCTATTGAATTAATTTATGGACCTATCCTATATATTCCATGTATGCTAAAGAACAATAATATGGTAAGTTCTAGCTTTCAAAACATCAGATAAATACCAATTTTAAAGAAACAATAATTGTAGGAGGGGATGGGGAGTGAGTTGTGAGGGGGAGGCTGGAGAGGCAGGAGGAGGGAAAAGAGGAATTTTTGATTGGTATGTAGAATGAATAAAAAAATTCTTAATAAAAAAGAAAGTTAAAAATAAAAAAAATGAGCCTGTGTGATGACTCAGCAAGAAAAATTACTTTCTATCTAAAGCTCATGACCTGAGTTCAGTCCCAGACACTCAGTAGGAGAGTAGTGACTCCTGAAAGTTGTTCTCTCACATCTACATGAATGCTGTGGCATGTGTATACCTCTGGACATGGAAACACACACACACGCTCACAGAGGCATTCACTCTATACACAATGCCCTTATAAATGCATGATAATAAACCTAAAATATTATACCTTTTTCTTTAAAAGTTTATTTACTTTTATTTCTTATCTCACGGTTATCTTATTTATTGAGACAATATTTTTAAAAGTGAAAAATAAAAATAAAAGAATGGATAAATATAACTATGTAAAAATGGAAAGTCAAAACACAATATACTACCAGGAAGGATTTAATTAGAACAAATGATCTTACTACCTGGTGGATTTCATTACCACACACTGTGTTTCATCTACATGTCTGTGATTGGACAATCAGCACGAGCTGTCAGGTGATCACTCTGATAACCCCTTCTCTCCCTTACATATTTGGGACAGTCTAGTACTCCCACGAAATGACTGGAATGTGTGTTCCTGTGCATGTGATCTCCACAAGCTTTAGTGTACTGTTTTATGCAGAGCCCATCCACACAACTACCAAAAGAAGAGGCATTAATGGGCGAACAGATTTCATGCTGTTTAGAACATTCACTCAATTTCTGTGTCCAATGTGAACTAATAATGAAGCAGGGATTCACGAATGGAGAAATAACCTCTAGTTTGGAGCACAATACATAAGAAAAAACAGTGGACACTTATTTTTATATCTATCATGAAACCTTATGAAGCAAAACAAAAAAAAAAGTAATAGAATATAATGGACAAAACAGACTTAAAGGGCAATATATTCTGAATTTTAGCCTTCTACATAAAACTGTCATCAGCATTATATCTTTAAAAACTTGAAGAATGCATTGCCTTTCTGTATTCATGTCCCAATGTAAATTAAAATTCTAAGTAAGTCACTCATTTCCTATTTATTTTATAGTTAAACTTCTTGAGACTATCTTGAAAGCACACCACTCATTTTGATCAAGTCCAGCACCATTTTATCCTCTCTGATATTTATAACACACATCATTTCTTTCTATGCAAAGGTCTATGTACATTAAAAAAGAAAAACAAAAGATAAAAGCCACTGAGTTGGTTTACCGATGCCAATATATATGTAGGTATCACCTGGAGCATGGGTACTCTAATCAGAGGCCACATCCTTGAAGAAAACTACCAATCCCTCTCTAACTGCCATCAACTGCCAGTTGCTACTTAGTCAGAATTGGACTTCAGGAGCCCCTCCACTAGCCCACCCATGCTAACATTTGGATATTCTTGATCTTGAGTTCATGTGTGCAATGGCCCTGTCATGTCCAGAAAACACCATTTTGCAGAAGCCATCTACTACCTCTGGCTCTTATAATCTTTATCTTCCATATTTAGGAAAGATTCCTGAGTCTTGCATGGGGAAAGTGGGATATAGATATTCTGTTTAGGTGAGAACTCCATGGTGTATTAATTATGCTCTAACAATTCATCAACTGTGAGTCTCTGTATTAATGATCATAGCCTGCTCAAAGAAGTTTCTCTGATAAGGTTTGAGAGTTACTCCAATCTACAGGAATAAAGAAAAGAATTTGTAAGATAGCTTACTATTGTGTCCATTTAGAAGAATAACATTATTAAATTCTCCCCTAGGGTCTGTGATCTGGCCAGACGTGGCTTTTTGTCCTAAATAACAGAATGAGATATGAGTTCTGTCTCTTATACCAGGTCTTAAACACAAGCAAAAAGTAGTTGCTACTTCTATAAAATTCTAATCACTATTGCACTAGTGGACATATCTTGCCAGTCCCAGTATTTTATTAATCTGGTTTCAAAACTGAATAAGACTATTGATTCCTTTTCTCTGTCAGTTTTATGTATAGTAACTTCTAGCAATATGAAAACTAGAGAGTTGGGAGGAAAATTTCTAAGTAAGTACCAACTAATTTTTTTGTGACCTATGACTCAAGTTTGTTGTATCTGTAGCAATAGGTGTTGTACTATCAACTCCTAAAGTCGGACATCAGGATGATGATGATGATGATGATGGTGGTGGTGGTGGTGGTGGTGGTGGTGGTGGTGCTGGTGCTGGTGCTGCTGGTGATGATAATGATTACTATTGTTATTTTTGTTTAGGCAGAATTTCTCTGTGTAACAGCGCTGGCTGTCCTGGGAATCACATTGTAGACCAAGATGTCCTCGAACTAACAGAGATCCATCTGCCTCTGTCTCCTGAGTGCTAGAATTAAAGGCATGTGCCACCACTGCCTGGATACGAGAAAATTTTAATTTATAATTATAATTCTTGTTCATATTGTCATGATTTATACCTACTAAAGATTAAAGAAACATATTTTTATTGTATATGTTGTTAAAATTTAGTTACTAATTTATACTGGTAACATAAGGTAAATTAATTGAAACTATATGAACAAAATAATGAAGTTCAAGGGTATGATCTACACATATGAGAAAATATTTGGGGAAAATGCAATGCATGTGTTTTTATGTATCAAGGTAATACTGCTCAATAGATTTATCCAGTTCCATTCATTTCTCTTTGAAACTTACTATTTTCCTTACAGCTGAATAATATTTTCTTGTGTATATGCATCACATTTATACTATCCAGTCATTGGTCAGTGGTCAAATAGACTGTTTCCATGTCTTAGCTATTATGAATAGGGCAATAATAAGCATGGATAAGCATGATTTTGTCCTAGATCTAGAAAGAACCTAATACAATTCTACTATATAAGGAGAGTATTGTATTATATTATTAGTAAATACTTATCTTCAAATTCTTATATTAGTGCTTCTCTCAACCCTTATCCAAAAATCTTTTTATGGGAGATGTTGATTAATGCAGAAATCTACAACTGGTCAATGTGCAAAAGAATGAGAGAACTAGGAATTTTCATTTCTAAATGGGAAATCCATATCATACCTTGTGTTTCCAGGGCTCATAGACCATTGCTGAGCAGAAGACAGAAAGACTGTGCTTGTCAGAGCTGTTGAATATCTTTATCAATCAAGTATTTGCCAGACATGACGGGGCTGTTGTACGTATGAACTCACAAACCTGTGATTACATACATGAGATCAAGTGTTCCTAAATCCTAGTGTAGAATGGGAAACAGGTTCATGAAATTCCAGTCCTTGGTGAGGAGCTATTGGTAATTCATGGATTCTGAGGAAGGAGAATTTATTTCAGGGGTGTTGCCCCAAAAGGGTTTATGCAACATTGATGACTCTACATAATGTACATATAGGTAAAATAAAGTGGATTCTAAATTTAAAGAGGGAGCACACCAAGTCAAGAGAAAATTGTTGGGATAATAGCAGTGAAATTGTAGAGGAATGAATTGGGGTGTGGGTTTGATCAAAATACCTTAAAATTCAATTAAAATTATCAAAGAACAAAAATTAAAAATGGACTGAACTTAGATATACAATCATTTCAATATCTTCATATATAGCTTTCTTTGTACAAAACATGATTAAGAAAAATTCCTATTGCTGGGCAGCCTTTAATCCCAGCACCGGTAGGCAGAGCCAGGTGGATCTTTGTGAGTTTGAGGCCAGCCTGGTCTACAGAGAGAGATCCAGGAAAGGTGTAAAGCTACACAGAGAAACCCTGTCTTGAAAAAAAAACAACAAAAAAAATTGCTATCTAGTATGTGGTAATGAAAATCATGTAGAATAACAGTGGTAAATAATATAGAAAAATATGGATTACATAGTAAGTAACTTTGACTATTATCATACAACCCTGAAAGTGCCACACATTCTCTGATCTTGAAAACCAAACAGGCTTAACCCTCATATGTACTTTGATGGGGCATAACTTATGTGATCATAAAACCTCAGCTAATGTAGCATACCCACTGAGAATTCTCTTTGTCCCACCCATCTTCTACCTCCCTCCCCAGCTTTCTTTTTCAGACATTGTGAAAATCAATGTGGGGGATGATTTTATTCAGGTGTGTTCATATTTCATAAAGGAAGGATTTTGATTATTGACTGCAAGACAGTAGAAATAATCAAATGTAGTATTCTTTGTAGTCTATAAAGGAAACAGGAAGTTCTTGCTTTGTTAGTGAAATTAACCTTGACTGTCATTACTACTTTTATATTATATATGAATTTGAAGTCTTAAAATATTTAACATTTAAATATTACTCGTGATTTAATATAATGAATTCTTTTTCAACTATATTTCAAATGAGCAAGTTTACGCTTCAATCCAATCTATTTTAAATGTTTATATAATAAACTATTATGTTGTTATCATTTCATAACTTGTTTTGTGATTTGTTAGTTAGGGATTCCTGCTTTCATCATTCCTAATTGTTGTGGAAGAAAAGCTAGACACTTCCATGAGCTATGTTGTTTATGAAGAATTATTCAAATTCCTTATGGCTAGAAAAACCTTTAATGCATATGTATTTTGCCAATTAATTTTTGAAGCAGTATAGACATGGACACATGGCTCTGAAGTTTAAATCTGCCTGCTGATCATAAACCTTATCATATAAGTGGGGACAATTACAGTGTAAATATCTCTTTAATTCTTTAGGAATACACATAATGCGAATAGCACCCCTATATCACATGAAAGTAAACCTCCTACACAGTTAGCTTCAATGAAACAAAAAAATGATTAAAACAATCAAATTATACACACATAAATACAGACACACACATCTATATTATTTGGAGAAAGTATCAAGGTATTGTAATTACGAGGTGTACTTGTTTCTAATGAAGACCATCACTATCAGAATCATCATAAATATTAACAACATGTATTCATGATATAATTCTAGGATTCAAGAGGTATTGGAAGATGAGTTATGCAATCTGTGCTCTATTATTATTTTTTTAGTGCTGTATTTTTAAAAAAGTGAAATTTGACAATCATCCAATTAAGCCAGAGACTAATTTATTAATGCATTTAAAACTACAACAATTTCAAAATTTGTACAGTTTCTCTGAACTCTTATTTAACATGTGGGAAGCATACTTTTTATATTACAATTTCAATCCATACATTTTACAAAAGTAAATGATAAAATAAAGAATAATTAATACTAAGGATGTCTATTAGTTTCTCCTTCTACTCTTTTGATGAACAATGTCCAATGGCTATGGAATACCTCTCTGTCTCTCTATGTCTGCCTCTGCCTCTTTATGAGAATTTAAAGACATTGTAAAAAACTTTTACCATTTTGGAATAAATAATATTTACCAGTGAAAAGTATTTTATCAGAGATCATCATTTTTTCATGTATAATAAAGTATTATTTGAGATATTTTGTGTAAATTCATCCTTTTATTGTCTGTTTTTATACCTTGTCTGTTTTTCAGTAGATCCTTTTTGATACATTATCACAGATGCTCGTTAGATTTCTATTATGATTTCTTGCTTGATTTTCAAATTACAACATGTCTATGACTACATGTATGCTTTAAAATAAAAATCTTCCTCTTTTAAATCCTTTGGTAATTTCTTACATGAATAAAATGCATTTAGATCTTATTCACCTAAATATAATTCCAAACTGCTTCCAAAACCCACATTTCTCTCCCAACTCCATCAACTTAATGGCTTTTCAATATTTTTTTATAACCTAGTAGTGGGCCCATATGCAGAAGAAGGGAAACCTACCATGGATCATGATGCTGAAGAAAAGCGACTCCCCTTCACCCAGTGGCACTCAACTGCCAATAATTCCTCAGTTAGGTTCAGGGCATTCTAATCTCCCTTACCTCTCCATGCTAGAGTGTTGACTGATAGATTTTTTTTTTTACATCTTCTTACATAAGAGATCATTATCTTTCAAATAATGATGCTTAATGCTATCTCTCTTGAACAGAGGAGTTAGGAAATAGCTATCAGGAAAGGATTATATCCTCACCAGCCTTTGAATCATGCTGAGGGAAAGGAGTGCTTGTGTTGAATTTATATAATGTGAGTAGAATTAACATAACTTTTTTTTAGGTCTGCATATTTCATATTACATCTGCTGATTTCCTCAACTCCAAGTTGAATGCTAGAAATCATGATGATCTAGGAAAGAATATATCAGTGAGAGAGGTAGAGACAGAATCCTTTAAACACTTGCTTACCAAGTCTTATTATACTAAATGTGGATGCCTTTGACACAAATGTTATTATATGTTGAAAGGTTATATAACTGTTATTTATAGAAGCTACTGTTAAACAATAGAATTGTAAGTTTTACCAAGCTGTTTTGCTACCCAGACACTGAATACAATCATGTGTTGCTTAACCATGAGAATTCACTTTGGGAAATGCAAAGACATATGGTTTTATTTATAGAAACTTCATAGAATCAAATCTGGACAGTATACTTAGGTCAGTCTCTGGATAGTGCCAACAGATGCAGTAAGGAGGCAATAAACATGAAATGCCTAAGGATCTTATTAGGGTAACATACCATATTATTTATAGTCAACACTTTTTATGTGAAAGAAGATAGAATATACTCTAAAGTGATGAGGATGTATATAGCTACAATAAAAACATAAATCAGTAGCATTCTCAGTTATTATTATCAATCCATCATTGTGTACTATGCTCTACAGCATTCTATATTTTTGGCAGAGTTGTAGGTCTGATTACAACAGAATCACTAAAACTACCCATAGTGTAGTATGTTACAATATTAAGCGAGTTATGATGACACTTGATTACAGAAATTTCAAGTGCTATTATGGTTTTATGTACTAACATCCTAAATGTGAATATCTTTGATCCAGATGCTGTTAATGTGTTGAATGACATTATAACTTCACTGTGGTGATATTTTATTTGTGCTGAAATGTGGTGATATTTTATTTGTGCTTTAATAAATAAAGCTTGCCTGGAGAACAGAGGAAAAAGCCCAGCCATTATAAGTAAACAAAGAAGTCAGGCAGTGTTAGCACACGCCCTTAATCCTGTCACTTAGCAGGCAGGATCTCTGTGTGTTCAAGGCCACACTGGAAACAGAACCAGGTGTGGTGGCACACACCTTAGTTCCAACACTAGTTAACCATGGAGGTCTGGAGGTCTGTACAGACAGACAGAGCAGTGTTAGAAGAGGAAGTGACATAGCTGGACAGAGAGCAAATCAGATGGCAGAACAGCAAGGCATGTAGACATGGGCAGAGCAGAAGTAACTCTCATTTGGAAGCTATAGAGTTGGTGAGATAAGGTTGGCTGGTGGCTTTCCTTATTTCCCTGATCTCTCTAAGGCTTTCACCCAATATTTGGCTCCATGTTTTTTATTTAATAAGACCATTTAGAAATTCATCTACAATTGGTGCTCAACATGGGCCATGAAACCCGGACCCTGACATTAAGAGTCTCATGCTCTATCTCAGTTAGTAGAACATGAGATTCTTAATCTCAGTCATAGGTTCATGCCCCATCCAGCAGCATGTAGACAAAAACCCTTTGTTTATTTATTAATTAATTAATTAATTAATTTTATTTTATTTTTTTTGTACTAGCAATAGTTTAATCTACCATGCCATGCACTGCACGGCTTGGAGACACCACTGTATATTGTGGTGGGAATCTGCCATGCTGTAGTTCAAACCCACACACCACAAACCTGCCATGCTGTAGCTCAAGCCCACAGGCCTAGGTGTCTCTGTATCAGCTTTTCTGTGAGACACAACTAGGAAGCTGCTCTTAGCTCCATTTTAGAACCCTTTTTAAAATCTTTCTCAGGTTTTGGATGGAAATTCTTGCCCCTACATTGGGCATCATTTGTAGCTAAAAGTTTTCCTGGTCCTGCCCGGCTCCCATAGACCCACAGTCCTGCAGCTGCTCAGGTCCAAATGAACACACAGATGCTTATATTAGTTATGAACTGTATGGCCTAATGGCTCAGGCTTCTCACTAGCTAGCTCTTACATCTTAAATTAACCCATTTCTATAAATCTATACTTTGCATACGGCTTGTGGCTTACTGGTACTTCATAACTTGCTTCCCCTGGTAACAGCCAGCAGCCTCTCCTGACTCAGCCTTCCCCTTCCCAGAATTCTCCTTGTCTGCTTATTCTGCCTATACTTCCTGCCTGGCTACTGGCTGATCATCATTTTATTTATCAACCAATCAGAGCAGCACACATTCACAGCCACATCATACAGAAGACATTCCACAGCATTGCACTCTATTAATACGACTATTAAGTAATAGAATTTTGTTTTTTTTAAGACTTCTAAGCTCTAAGTAAAGAGACAAGTGTTGTCAAAGAAATAAAATAGATAGCCTATTCATTTCTTTATTTCTAATAAGCAACATATCTAGTATGATAGACAAAATGTTATTTTTCATTGCTTTGAAGTATCTTCTTTGTTATTACAATAATTCCCTGCATAAGTGTCTGTGCTTTCTTTTTTCACATACTTAGCCTCTTCACTTACCAATGAAATAATTACCATGCCAATACGATGCACTTTGCATTGTGATGACCTACACATGTAATAAGATATGTATAGACTGATTCTTCTCTAACTGATTCTTCATTTCTAAAATTTTCAACTAATTAAAATTTAAAATTATATATAAACATACTATATATACAAAACTTAAGTTAGACAGATTCAATTTTTAAATTCTTGCCTCTTTATTGATTATTTCTCTTTCAACTTGAGAAAACATTGAAATATATTATATTGTTTTTCTAAGAGGTCAATATTATGTTCAATTTAACTGTATAGGTAGTACCATGACATTCTTAAATGAATATTATATAAATGTGTTTGACTTTCACTTTATAAATAAATAAATTACGCCGGGCAGTGGTGGCACGCGCCTTTAATCCCAGCACTCCAGAGGCAGAGACAGGCGGATCTCTTTGAGTTCAAGGCCAGCCTGGGCTACAGAGTGAGTTGCAGGAAAGGCACAAAGCTACACAGAGAAACCCTGTCTCAAAAAAAACAAACAAACAAATAAATAAATAAATAAATAAATATTAATTAGCAAATAATATTATGGTATTTTTGAATTTTAAATGGTTCTCTTGAAGTTTGAAAAGGTGGTGCAGAGCTTTAATTCCAACACTTGGGAAGCAGAGGCAGACAGATCTCTGAATTCCAGGCCAGTCTGGTCTAAAGAGAAAGTTCCATGATATCCAGGGCTACACTGAATAACCTTTTCTCTAAAAAAAACAACAAAAAATGATCCATACAATTCCAAAATTTATATTTCACATAGTTTTTTTGTTAATACTAGTGAACAAATTTAGAATAATATAAATATTAATTAGGAATTTGAACTTCATCTTGTTTTTGGAAGAACGTAACATAATAATCACTTCTGAAACCTTAAACAAATTCATATATGTCTTCCTGCCAAATAATTGCATGATTATAGAAAAAAATCATATTTTGAACAAATATCATGAATTTTCTAAAAGATTGTAATGTGTATAGTTTTAGATATTTCTTAAATGCTTCTAGGACATTAGTATTTGATACATTTTCATATTGACAAGTTTTCTGTATTTATTTTCAGTAATGAAGTAATGTATTTAAACTCTTCTTTAAAAGCATATGTTTCCACTTGTCTTTAATGTAGCTATTAAATATAGTAATCGGCCTGAAAATAAAACATGTGAAAAACAAGATTTTCTTCAGTGCAATTTTTTTCAAAGAAAATATGATATCTCTAATACAAGAAACTGACTACATACAACTTCTGAGAAACAAGACCATGACTATAATTCTATGTGGTAAATTTCTTAAAGGGAAGACGGTGTGTCTAGATGAGAGATTAGTTTTAGTTACATACTACAGTGTATGTAGGAAATTGAAGAAGAGTATTGTTCAATAGGCTTCTCTACTTTATAAATCTTTTATGACTGTAGACAATTTTGAATATGTATATAATAATTATAACAATGATCATAGTTCATATCAACTCATATCACATTTAAGTATAAAAGTGCTATTTCCTTTGGGCATACATGCAAGATGTCAACAAAATGAATATATTTACAAGTTAAACACTACCATAACATAAACTCATATATACACAGTTACACACATAAAGATGATTTTCATTGGTTATTGGTTATGAAAGGAAGAATACAGATTGGGGTTTAGGAGAATTAAGTTTCACCAAGACATGGCTAAGGAATGGCAGATGTCTTCAACTCTGGTACCTAACCTTAGGACTGACAGCTGTTTGGGCGTTTTTTATTGGGACTCCTGGCCTCACCAAACACATTTGATGTTCATTCATGATCTTTTGGCTGCAAGTACTTGACAACCATCTGTTAGGATGGCAGGTTGCCTGTTTCCAAGTTGGTGAGACTGTTCCACTAGGAAATGGGTGCCAAATGAATAAGTGTTCGGTTGGGTAGCTGTGCAATTTACTATACATGCTGTACTTAACCATTCTTTCTGACAACTATATCATGTGTGTAAGAAATACTTTTACTTAAAGATATATTTAGCTCAGCACAGCACAGAACCTTGTTTCTCCTAAAAAGGTTATTTAAATATCATAAAGCTATAGACAATTTACAAAGTGTACTACTAGAAAACAGTTAAATAGTCATGTAATATTTTCCCAGAGTTGTTTGGATTTCATATATTATTGTCATTTTATGTGGTTATTAATTTATGCAACTCTTTCTAATGTCGTAGAAATTAGCTGTGTCTATTTCATGGTTGAATTTCAAAATTAGCTTAGAATAATGATATATTCTTAGTTTTTTGACTTAAATAAAAAATTGAAATCATGAGTTAGTGTGAAATTTAATAAACTAAAAAGAGCTCACTAAATGCTATTCTACACTTGTTTCATAATTGCTAAATGCATAATTTTAAATGTATATATAGTATTATATATATGGGCTTTGTACTTCCTTCAGAAATAATTTTTATAAAAATATAATTCTCAGAAATGCAGCAAGTTGTAGTAACTATAAAGAAGTTATATTATATATTGTGACAGCACAACTATGTAATTTCCCCAAAATACAACTTCAACAAAGGATTGTTTAAGACACCTATTAAACCTATTGATGTACCTGTCAGGGTCACAAACAGCTCCTGAAATAGAAACTCATAAAAATGAGAAGATCACAGTAGCTAAACTATTTGTCAAATACTTGTAGCAACAAAGCATTTTAAACTAGACTATGTAGAATCTATTTCAGGCAGAAAAGACTGTAGTGCATACATGCTAAAATTTTAGAGCAACATACTATCTGCACTTAATGCCTCTTTATTCAGAAATAAATGAAAATGACCATGATCCCAATGGTCCACAGATTCTATTAATTTTTCACATTGCTAAGTGTTCCAAGTACACATTTGCCAGATTACTGGACAAATATATTCTTTATAATCAGCAAGGGATCTGACTTCAAATCCTTATACAGTATTTTACTGAGTGCAATGGGAGTTGTAAGGCTTGAGCACACCAATGCTTCCAGGATTGAAATTGTCCTGAGCAGTCATCTTGTTGATGATTTACCTAAGTGCAATATAATTCATTTTCACTGCTCTCTGATGACCTAAAAACTTTCCCTTGAAAATAATTTTACACAAGTTCCTGCAAATAGCAGCAATCTAAAATGTTATAACATGTGATACAAGAAAATACAGTACAGAGATATTTCATTTTGTGCCTGTTTAGATCCCCTGAAAATATCTTCTATGTCACACATACTACAATTATGCTTCTTAATAATGCTTTGTCCTTGATGCCTTTGAAATATTTAGCATTTTGTTTTTAATTTTGCTTTTGTTTATTTGGAATACACAGCGAAATCAGAATAAAAGATATTTAATTTTTCCTAAAATTAGTGGTAAAAAAGAAAAATTCTCAGAGAGTACTATTATAACGTGATTCTACTATCTCAGCAAATAGAAAATTCTATACACTGAAAGGGAACAGTAGACAATTTTAATCAAGGTGATAAGAGACAGAGGTTGCATAGCATTTTCACAGATGTTTGCTTAGGAAATTGGAAACAGGGAATTGGATTGGTGGTAATGGCTCAGGAAGAAATTATTCTCAAACATGATTTCTGTGCAAACAGTCTTGTTGAAGTAACTTTGAAAAAAAATTGGGATAAGTTACATGAATTCAAAATAGTATTGAAAGAAGCCACTGAATTTTCAACGATTGTATGTGCATCTTCTCTAATAATCATCATTCATTTTCCCTACATAAAATTGTTTTCTTAACACTCACTGCCAGTCTCTCTGACTTCTTAACAAACTAAATCCACAGAAATAATCATTGGATTCCTTTACCAGATATCACTTATTTAGTCATTCCTTCAGTTGTTTATTTATCCCATTGATGTTATGTCTACTGGAGTGGGAGAAAGGATTTACACAAAGATCAATGAGAGAAATGCAGAGAAACTCTTAATTGGTAAAGGAAAGCAAACAGTTAGTTCACTAGGACTTCAGAAACAGATACCATAAACTATGTCTTAACATCATGAAGATCAATGTAACGAAATTGTGGTTGTAGGTGCTCCTCCAAGATCCATGCAAGTAACATTATATAGATGACTGATTTTACACACACACACACACACACACACACACACACACACATACACACACACACACACGTATACACATGTCTATGAAAAATAATTTAATGAAAAAAGCTATGGATTTGAAAAAGAGCAAGGAAAGCTGTAAGGAGGATTAAGACTGAAGAAAAGGAAGAATAAAATAATATAATTATATAAAATTACAAGATAAAAAATAGTTTTAAAAGATAAAAATTATATTCTTAGATATTTTTATCATGATTTTGTTGATTCATTTAGAATTTATATAAAGGTTCCTCGTGAACATGGTTGAGAAGAAATTTGATTTAGTCATATGTGTGTGCATATGAGTATATTTTAAATGACCCTGAGTACATGTTTATATGTATAAGAAAACACATTTTCTATATTTGGGAACTTTTATATACTTGTAATTTCCCTGCAGCCCAAAATTTATATGGCGCTGATATTTCTAGTATATATTTAACCAAACAATCTCATTTAGGGAAGCTTTGATTCCTTTGAGGTCAGCTAAAATATTGAAAACTTATACTGTTATGTGAAATGTTTAAAAGGGAATGCAACTTTTAAAATCATATTTTTATAACTTAGATTAAGCAAAGTTTTTGATCATATACGTTCGAGCATCAGGAAATCTATCTTAGCCCATGGTATTCCTCTCTGTCAGAGCCTGTTGACTGCCTTGGCTATCTGTTATCTAATGTGCTTCTGTGATTGGGAAGCCATGAGAATGGATGCTTCATTTCTTGCACAAAAATAGTTTAGCTATGTTTGTCCATTTGTTGTGATTGTATTCATCATCATTAAAATGACTATATGTATATCTTATAAAAATGCAATGAAAAGGTAATATTAAGTGAAGTAAGTAAAATCAAAATTGTATGCAATCTTATATAGAGTAACAATTCAAAAGTTAAATGAATTTTCAAAGTCAGTATTTCATTTTCATAGAGAATACATGCAGATAACAAATTATTTATCCTATGAAAATATATTTTCATTTTGCATGTCTGTCTTACTAGTAAAATAAACACAGTAAAGTTTATTTTTATGATAGTCTAAGTTTCCTAATTTATAAAAATCCCATTCTAAATTTTCACTTGGCTGCTTATGTTATATGAGATATAAGTATATGTGAAATACGTTAAAATGCTCCAAATTTTGAATAAAATTCTAAACATTGAATAAAAATGCAAAGTAATACAGTGTTCTAGAGGCATGAAAACAGTTTTGTTCTATAAAGTGGAACAAGCCTTCAAGGTTCGTAACCAGGCATTTTTACCATGATTTAGGATATGAACCAATTCGTAAAATGCAACAAACTATAAAATCATAAACGTTAATCTTCAAAATGAATTCCCAAAGTGCAGCAAAGTAAGTATAAATCTGTAACAGTATAAAGGATAAAGCTTAAGGAAGTTCTGTGCATGCATATTTACATGGCTTTGTATAAAATTTATCTCATACAAACACTTGAATTTTAAGATCAAATATTTGATATATGTTATACATTTCAAAACTCATTACATTCAAAATACAATTTTCATCAAAATGATAATAACAAATGCCAGCGTATGCTGTACTAAGATTTGAGAAGTGCATTCTATAATTATTTCTTGTACACATTCCACATATTTTGAGAATCTGACATAATTATAAAAGGGTAGGTAGACAAGCCAATAATTTCTGTGTCATACATGAAGTTTATTAGGCAAAAATTTATTATCGTTAGACATTTCAATTTCAATTTTGTATTTGACTTTGCCTTATTTTTACTTCAATATATTACTTTGAATATGATGAATATTGTTATGTGGGGCATATGTAAGTGTTGATGAAAGAACTTTATGTGTTTAAGATTGTTCATACTGTGTGACTTACTGGAAAATCGCAATCACACACACACACACACACACACACACACATACACACACAAACACACACACATATACGCACACATGCTCACACACATATTGCATTGAAACAGCAGCTGTTGCCTCAAGATTTTAATGATGTGTACCAGTGAGAAAATCTATTTGCTGGCCTTTCAATACATAAATCTTTTCAAACATTATTTATGTGTATTCTTTTAAATTTGCTACATATCGCTCTCTCCCATGCCTGCTATGCAATTTATCTTTGGACAGTTTGCTCAACACATTTCCTTCTCAACCTTATGTCATCTTATTTATTTATCTTTATATTACCATGTAACCTGGTAAGTCCAATTAAAGCTGTTGATATGTCTATGCATGTGAAATCAACCAATGGGCCCTAGTTCTTAGGATAAGGAAGATATACCAGTGGCTCATCCTCCAACAAAATGTGGTAACTACTAAACAAACAGTGAGAACAATATTCCTCCTTGAGACTATAACCTTAACCATGTTTCTGTTTGTTTGTTTGTTTTTGTTTTTCGAGACAGGGTTTCTCTGGGACCAGAGTCTCTATTTCTCCTCTTCCTCTGAGTCAGCTGCTGTCTCATGAGTAGATCAAGGTTCTTGAGGCAGTGTAGATAGGGCCTGGTACAGGAAGCCATGTGGGCTAGGCATGTGGAGTGAGATTTCGTGAGTGGTGTAGATTGACCTAAGCAGGAGAAATTGGGATCCCTCATTTGATGATGGAGGTCAAGAAGTCTGGGTTGTGGAAACAGAATTCCCAGGAGCACTGACCGAGAGAGAAGTAAAGGCAGTAGTGCCTGGCACCTGGGGCAAGATTCCAAGGTTCTGATCTGTATTTTCTCACAAACATAAGAAGACCACGTCTAAAAAAATCCACTATTAGTCCCAGTCTACAATGAAACCTAACACAGGAATGGTACAAACCTATCATATTCTGTCTCCTCGGTATTATAATTAAAACTTCCTACTTATAAATCTGTTTTCTTGAACGCGCTACTCAAAGAACAAATATCAAAGTAACTTAGTATTTTTTTCCTTTACTCTTTCAATAATTATGCTTATGATATTCAGCTCGCTGTTATGCAGAAGGCAGGAGAAATGGTTTTCCACATCTGTCAAGTAATGTTATCTCTGGTATAAGAATTTTTTTAAGTGAGGGAATGAGAGAAAGAAGTCATTGTAATCAAATTTATTTTTCTCTTGCTACAGGTTTTGAAATCTAAATCTATTAGTCCTATTTACCAAATGAGTTTACTATTATTTCCACTTCACTTGTTTTGCAGGTTTTGTATTTTCAACCCATATTCACAATCATCACTCACTGAATCACATGATAGTCATTAATAATCAGTGAAACTCCATAAACTATTTTAAGATCAATTATATCTGAGTTTAAGTAATACCATAATTTGCTTTCTATTGCTGTAATAAACACCATAACAAAAAACCCCACTTGGGGAGGAAAGATTTTATTGTATCTTACATTTCTAAGCCACAATCTATCACTGAAAGAGGTCAGGGAAGTCGCAAATGCCGGAGACAGGAACTGAAGCAGAGACCATGGAGGAGCAGTGCTTGCTACTGGGCTCCAATTGCTCATTTGCATTGCTTTCCTACACAACCCAGGATCACCTGCCCAGAAGTAGCATGATAGAGTGAACAGGCCCCCCTACATCCCTCATCAGCTACAAAAACGTCTCACAGACTTGCTTATAGGCCAGTGTGATAGACAAGTTTTCTCAGTTGAGGTTCCTATTTCCCTGATGTCCCTAGCTTGTGTCAAGTTGGCAAAAATTAACCAGCAACTTGACCTTATTGCTCTCTTGATGCACAAATGCAACACTGTGACATCATAGAGTTTCCTTCATTCCTTATCCACAAAAGTCTCATCTATATTATGAATAAGCATAACTTTAAAAGCCCTGCATGCTTTAAAACACACACTACTTTAAATGTACAGTTCTTCATTAAAAATCCAATGTCTTTTTTAAAAGCCCAAAGTCTCTTAACTATGGGTTCATGTAAAATTATTATTAGTAATAATAAATAGCAAAACAAACAATTAAAGACTAGAATAAGAACCAGGGCTCAGGCACAATCAAATTAAAGCAGAATGAAATGACAACAGTTTAAATGACTCAGTTTCCAGTGTCTATGTCTCAGTCATCTTCTGGGTTCCAAAAGTCTTGGATAGTGCCATGTCTTTGGCTAATACAGAGAAATGATTCCTAATGCAGTGTGTGTACCTTGTCTATTAGACTCAGGTCAGCTTCACTCCACACATGCTGCCATGTTTGTTGGTTCTGGCATCTTCAGTATACTGAGGCCACCATAGCCTGCACCTTAACCAGTGGCCTCTTGGCCTCTCTTCAGGGACTCCAACCCACACGTGGAACTGAGCCTCAGCTTTTCTTCATGACTTTTTCAGCTGTAGCACTGTGATCTGATGCCATCAAAACTAGTGTCACCTCCAAATGTTCACACATTTTCAAGTGTTGCCTTTTGAGTGAGAATGGCCCCCATATACACATATGTTTCAATTTTTAGTCCCCTGTTAGTGGAACAGGACTGGTGACTATGTCAGAGGAGCAACAGGTGGCAACTGGGCTTCGGAAGATCAGTTCACCAGGAAGCAAAGCACTGATGGATGAATCTCAGATAGGAAAGGCGTCAAGGGCTGTGGTTCCAAAATGTCTCTTGCTATTGCTGTGCCTCTGTATGTTTTCCACTGTCAAATTTCTCTGGTACCTGGCATGGTGTAAATGGGTGTGGGGGGATACCCACTGCCTATAATGTAGTATGATTATCTCACGGAAATATCCTGCTCTGCTGGGCATTTCTACCTGTGGATTATTAAGAAGATAATTTCCTCTGAAGCTGTACTATTTATCTAATCAATGATTTTATACAATAATAGTGTTAGTTTAAATAGAATTTTGATGACTAAGGGTTTTTAAGAGGTGTAGTTAAGGATTATGATAGATAATAGTTTAGTGGGAAAATTAATATAGGTAAATGTAAAATAAAGTGTTATCCCCACCTCTGATAAGCCAGTGGCTTAGAGGATAGCAAATAAGAACAAATAAGTGTAACACAGACGGGACTTATGAGTTTCTCCTGAGGAGCTCTAAAGACTGTGGCTTCATTAAGGAATAAGGAAAATTATTGTGTCCCAGAAGCTAGGCTCACTCAAGTTCTTTTAATCTTAATGTTGGGAGATGTGCTCATGGGTTTTGGTGTGCATCATAACTAAAACACAACTTTAAATAATGACTTAAGGTTAGGTTAAGATGCTTTGTTAATGGATTTGAGGTAGAAAACCTTGGGGAACAATTCAAAGTTTAGAAAGACATTTAGTTGAGTGATGGACTCATTGAGGCCAAGAAACAACAAAGATAGCCCAGTTATTATTAGCTGATGTACCTTTCATGATAAGATGGGTTGATAATCAAGGGTGTTGATTAATTCCTTCTACCCATTTCTGCCCTCAGCTTCCTGATGTAAAAAACTGTTTTTGAATGAGTTTGCACCCTGAAAATTTAAAGTAGAGCTTACTGATTATTTTTCATAAATAAAAATTTAAATTCATGATTCCTTTAAGATTTTTTTTATAAGATTACCTTTTGAGATAAATTATAAAGTGATTGTTCCTTTCCTGGTAACCAAAAAAATATGCAGTCTGCCAGTAAAAGAACTGGCTGAGAAAAGTAACTTGCTAGCTTTTTTTTTTTCCCTGAGACAGGGTTTCTCCTTGTAGTTTTGGTGCCTGTCCTGGATCTCACTCTGCAGACCAGGCTGGCCTCAAACTCACAGAGATTCACCTGACTCTGCCTCCCAAGTGCTGGGATTAAAGGCGTGCGCCACCACTGCCTGATCCTTGCTAGCTTTTACTCTGTTAATATATAACAAGTAAGTTGCTTGGACATGAATATAGATGAGTTCTTGGAGATAATTTGCTTTTCACCTGTAAGGTAAAATGTATAATCATGTAAGGGAATGGTAAACATGTTTTTTGTTTGTTTGTTTTTGTTTTTGTGTTGTTTTTTTTTTTACTTATATTCATTCTAATCATTCCTTTAAAAGAAAGAATGTAACCATATTGTAATTTTTATACTGCTTGAAAGATTTTGCTGGGGTATACAAGCTGCAAGGGAAAAAAACAAGGAGAGAAAGAAAGGACATATCTGCATAGAGGTAAACAAAGACATAAAGGGATTAGAGATAGATGCTAGAAAGACCCAAAAGGGGGGTATGTGTTTTTCCCTTCTCTGTCAGTCCCAGAGAGTTAAGTTTCTCCCACTCACCAGCCCCAGAGAATAAAGGTTTACTCCTTCAGATAAAAAAGTAAAATTGAGTGATTAGTCCACCACTCCATGGCTCCCTCTCTACTCCTGAGCTGCTGAAGGCTGGTCCTCACAGCAGCAGAACATTTTGGAGAGATTGGAGAGGTTTAGGAAACAGTGGTTCTCAGCCTTCTTAATACAGTATCTGGTGTTATGGTGGCACCAGACCATAAAATTATTTTGTTGCTACTTCGCATAACTGTAATATTGTTACTGTTATGAATCATGATGTAAATCTGATATGATATTCAGGATCTCTTAATATGCGACCCCAAATGGGTTGTGAGCCACAGGTTGAGAACCATTGGTTTAGATGTGGCATAGGAGGATGCATGGCCTTGTTGGAGGAGGTTTGTCACTGATGGTGGACTATGAGGTTTCAAAAACCCAAGACAATCCCAGGGTCTCTCTCTCTCTCTCTCTCTCTCTCTCTCTCTCTCTCTCTCTCTCTCTCTCTTTCTCTCTCTCTCATACTTCCCATCACCACGCCAGCCTGCCTATTGCCATGCTTCCTTCCATAATGATAATGGACGCATTCTCAGATATTATAACCAAGCCCTCAAGTAAATGATTTGTTCTATAAGTTGCTTTGGTCTTGATATCTCGTCACAGTAATATAACAGTAGCTAAGACATCAAGTTTTGCTCTTGTCATGAATACAGTCCTGATCCTTTGGACCATAATTTCTACATGCAGATTCTGAAGAAATACCTGATTTCACCTCAGATGTTGGTCGCTTTTCATCACAACAGATTTCTCATCTCAAGCCAATTTACATCAATTGTACAGTAAGGTACAAGTTAAAAAGCGAAGCCTCTCTTGATTGCACTGTTTTCAACATTGTCTTCCAATCTCATAGCAATTCATTAAGCTATAAGCGAACAATGGCTTTTTCTTTTTAAGGCTCAAAAATCCTTTGAAAAACAACATGGTCAAATCTGTCGCTCCAATATTTCACTTCTGGTACCAATTTCTTTCCTAGTTTGATTTCTATTTCTGCGGTAGACACTGTGATCAAAAGCAAACTGAGTAATAAAGGTGTATTTGTTCATTTTCTATTGATGTGATAGAACGCCATAACCAAAAGCATCTTGGGAAGGAAGATGTTTCATTTTGACTATTTATTATGGATGTTATGGCTAATCTTGGTTGCCAATTTGACTATATCCATAATTAACATAAATCCAAGCAGCTGGGAACTCCAGCTAGGAATTATCTTTATCTGATCATATCAGATGGCAAAATCCACTCTAAGTCTAGAATAATTGAGGTTGGAATGCCCAGTATAATCTGACTCATACCTTTTGATTTTTGCCTGCTTGCCCTTAGTCTCAGTGGCAAGTTTAAGTATCCTGTATGTAAGGGCTTATTTAAATAATATTAGAACCCTCCTCTTCACCATTTTTAATTTAGAGTTCTATAAGGATTCCTTGGGACTCCAGCACCAGATATGGACTGATGATGCATCCATTCTTATAGACTGAACAACTACTGGATTCCTGGTCTTTCCATCAGAAGGTATCTGATACTGCACAACTCAGACCACAGAGTGTATGTCATTTTAGAAGAGTGACCAAGATACCTGGTCACATTCCATTGAGGGAGGTCAAGGCAAATACCAGGAGACAAGAACTGAAGGAGAGTCTTTGGAGGAATTTTGATTATTAGCTTGAATCTCAGGATTGGTTTAGCCTACTTAATTATACAACCCAGGACCACAAGCCCAGGGTGACATATTCCACAGTAGGCTTGCTTCTCTCACAACCATCATTAACCAAGAAAGTTCTTCACAGACATGCTCACAGGCAAACTGACAAATTTTTCTAAGTGAGAGTCCAGAGTCAGTTTGTCAGTTGAGATTCCCTTTCCCTAATAAGTCTAGATTTGTCAAGTTGACAAAAAGAAAAATAAAAAGCTACAAACAGAACAAACAGAATAAAAATTGTATTTTTTTCTTATACCTCCATGCCATAGTTCATCATTGATGGAAGTTGGGGCAGGCATTCAAGCAGTAAACTGTATGTAAGCACTGAAGAATCAACCATAAGTGGAGGGAAAGGGCTTACTTGCCTGCTCTTGTTGCTGGTTCACCTTCATTTTTAATAAAGTTGAGGATCAGTTTGCAAGGTCTAGCACCACCCTCAGTTGGCTGAGGCTTCCAACATTAATAATTAATCAAGAGAATTCCACAGAGACATGTATATAGCCCAATTCAGAGGAGGCATTTTCACAATTAGGGTTCCATCTTCCCAGATGCCTCTTGCCTGTGTGATGTTAATAAAAGGAATCAATTTCCTCTAAGGTGGTACCAGTTTTTGCTTCTGCTATTTCCTATTTTATATACCTTCCTTCAGATAAGAAAGCATATTTTGCTTATTCTTGTATTAAAGTTTTATTTGTCTGTAAATGAGCAGCAGGTTATAGAATGTTATTTTCTGTAAATAATCAGTAGATCATTACTAGAGAAATCAATAATCCACTCTTCAGAAGGAGAGAAAATGGGCCGATATTCAGGTATGTGAAAGAGTGACAAGAATTAGAAACACAAATTTTGAGATTGCCTACAGAAATAAGAAAATCAAACAATTTTTAGGTGGAAAATTGAGTAACATAAAGAAAGGATTCCATGGCTCATATTTTATTTAAAAGGAAAGAACATAAAAATGACTATGAATAATAAAAAGGTATGGTTCCACTCTTTACACAGTACTCTAAGACCAATTCATACTGTTCCCAACACTGGTAGACAGTTTACATACTGATTTTTATTTTTAAATATTATGTCTATATAATATAGAATACAATCCTATGATGGTAGACAATCTTGAAATATTGGGAGTTATCAAAAAGAAGGAGCGCATTCCACACACTCTTGGCAAAAACTCTAATTTAACTCAATGGGTCATTCTAAAAAAGAAGACAGGTAGTAATAGAGTAACACGTTGAGAATAAGGACGTTGTCCAAAAAAACAAGTGGATAAGTGGGGGAATGGGATTTGAAAATGACTAACATTTTTATAAACATGCACAAACATAAATGTGTGCATATGAAACTGTCAAATAACCAGAATGAATGAAATGATGTTATTTGCTGAAAAAAATGAATGCAATGATAAATCATGTTAAGTTAAGCCAAGCAAATACATTTATCATAATCAGTTTTAATTATCATTCTAAAATCCCTTATAGATACATCAAATATATTTGTGTGTATATTCTCAGATAGATAGACAGACAGACAGACAGACAGACAGACAGACAGATAGATAGATAGATAGATAGATGGATAGATAGATAGATAGATGGGGGTGGGGATGGGGGGGGGGTGGGGATGGGGTGGGGGTGGGGGTGGGGGGTGTTGTGTGGGGGTGTTTCTGTGAGTAAATTTTTGTAAATTTGCATTGGTGCCTGTGTGTGTAGTGTGTGTGGGTGTTTCTGAGTACACTTTTGTGAATCTGCATTGGTCTGTGTGTGTGTGTGTGTGTGTGTGTGTGTGTGTGTATGTGTGTGTGTATGTGTGTGTGTGTGTGTGTGTGTGTATGTGGTAAAAACTAGGATGAACAGGAACAAGAATATACACAACATCATTAAATGGAATTATGTTTATGAAAATCAACATTAATGAATGTACTACAATTAATAAAATGGAAAACTTAAATTACACTCAAACAGAAACTAAAACAACTATTTTATTTAAGTTAAATATTAATTAAGGTAGAAATTGTAATTTAAAAATACTATTAAGCAACATAATGTTTAGAAAGCCAATGACTAAAGTTTATAATCCAGTTTTATATGCTATAAAAATACAAAAGATAACTTTAAAAGTTAGAAGGAATATTTGGGCTCAGTTTTTATGATTCCAGTCATTGTGTGACCCATTGCTTCCAGGTCTTAATAAAGGGTTACTTCCTGTTTGGCACATGTTTTAGAAGGAGATGCTCTCCTTCTACTGACATAAATTAAGGTAAGATTTATGAATCCCATATTATACTTCAAGAGCACATCACTAATGACATAAAGTCTTCCACTGTGTCCCAATTTACCAGTTCAATGACTGACCTTCCAATAGTTCTGCCAGTTGGAGATTAAGCCTTTAACATGTGGGCCTCCGAGAGTACTTACCCAAACCATTCCATTGGCATTAAATTATTGTTTGCATTGCTTCGTGTTTTCAGATAAAACATACCTTTTATGTTCATGGTCGCAAGATAATAGAATAAATGTGTGCATGTTTGAGAGGAAAATTGAAAGTTTTGATTGCCATAGGTATTAGGATTCCACACCCCCAAGTCCTTACTTCAAATGTAGGGCAATTTCCATTCAATCCCTCTGTTTCTACTTTGCCCCATGGGTCTGAAACACAGAAAACTAATACTTTTCCCCCCTGCACTAACCAGTTCAGAGATTTCTAGGGAGGTTAAATGTCTTGTGAGGGATCTGAGGAGACAAAATTAGGGCAGAATTTCCTCTTCACCCTTTTTTTTGTTTTCTCTTTCAGTCTCAATGCTCACCCATGTAGAAAGACAGGTGATTTAGAAAATTCACATTCACTTTTCTGTAAAAAGAACTACATGATAAATTGTCTGTGACATCCTTACAAACCTGAAAAACTACAGTAGGAACCACATTTCAGAAAAAAAAACTTTAAAATTAGATAAACTAAGTATTTCAACAAAAGACAAACGTATCTATTTATGGTACATTTGCATAGTGGTTAACAGAATTTCCTGTGACTGGTAAATTATGATGAGACTGGTCACTAACCACGGACCAAGAATAATTAATCCATTTAGTTATAGTTAATGTAGGAATATATAGGCATCATGTATTGTCAGGCTAGGAATATCTATACTGTATATGAGATGACTTTATGGACAGATATTTAGAATAGGATCATTTGTTCCTCTTCTCCCACAACTAAATTCCCTCAATTAAAAAAAGTTCACATTTATTCTATACTTTAAAGGTAATATCAGTGATATGAAAATAATAAAACATGAACTGATAGGATATAGGATAGAGAAGAAGAAAATTAACCAAGTGGCATTGAGTGGAAGAAAACAGGCCAAGTGGCTCTTCCTCACGGTCTCACTCTCCCCCTACATTCTACTCAGAATAGGTAACTTGGGGAAGATTGATTTTTTTTTTTGCAGGGGGTGTCAAGTAATTCAACTTGAACATTTTTTTTTTCACATTGCTGATCTAAGCCTAGGTGTTAAGGCAAGGTTTTCACTCAAGGGTATTCAATTAGTTCAGCAGGCTTATTGATTAAGGCAAGTGAATCATCGTCAATGACAGTATCTTATGAAATCAATGGGCAATCCTTTGTCTTCTTTCTATTCAAGTCATGAACTGTGCCTTCCAATTACTGAATCGGACTACCCCCTGTTTAATTGAGTGCTAGCTTCTTTCATTAACTGAGCTCTAAGGCTGGTATGGTCTCTCCCTTTATTGCTTCATGAATTTTTGAAGAACCTTTCTGTACTATCTGATGTACATATTGAAGGGTTCTTTTTTCTTGGATGACTTTCTGAGGACCAAGCTTGGATTTTGCATTGCTTACAGGGCACATAAATGATTTTCAGTTTTTGTTACAGACTCATGTATAAAAATAACTTCCCTATTACTTTATTTAAAAAGTCTCTAACTTCTCACTTTTATTTATTTATTTACTCATGGTTCCTGAGGTTCCAATATAATATCAATAAACAGGACATATTGCTAACAGCTTTTATCTAAAACGTTTATCAGTTGCCCCACCTCTGCAACTTCAGTTCTTACTTTATATAATTTTTATTTTGAGGTAACTTGTGTGTTAGCCTGTTCTCCCCATTGTATTCAGATTTTTGTTGTTATATCACAATTGGTTCCTTGGACTTGAAAGTTCTAGAGTAGTCACAGGTTGTTGGTTGTTTTTTTTTAACTCTTTTTTTGGGGGCACCATAGAGAGCCTAAAAAATCATGCACAGAGACTTATTCTTAATTATAAACGCCCAACCTTAGCTTGGCTTGTTTCTTGCCAGCTTTTCTTAACAATTATCCTATCTACCTTTTTGCCTCTGGGCTTTTTCCTTTTCTTATTTCTGTAATCTTACTTTTAGTCTTACTCTGTGGCTTGCTGTATATCTGGGTGGCTGGCCCCTGGTGTCCTCTTTCTTTTCTCTTCCTCTTTCTTCTTTTTTTCTCCCAGATTTCACCTTCTATTTATACTCTCTGCCTGTCAGCTCCACCTATCTTATCTTCTGCCTTGTTTTTGGCCATCGATTCTTTATTAGACCATCAGGTGTTCTAGACAGGCACAGTAACACAGCTTCACAGAGTAAAACAAGTGCAACATAAACAAAAGTAACACACCTTAAAGTAATATTCTACAACAGTCTCATGATTCTACAATCTTTTCAATTTAACACTGCCTTGTTGAACTGTGTCTAAGACGGCCTGTTCAGTTTCAATGGTCGATGGGATTTGAAGTCGTCATATTAAAGATACTATTCTCTGTCAGCACGCCCTAAATTATAACTCTGGTACTGGACCAAAGGAAGAATAGTGGCTTCTTACAATAAAGGTTGATTTAGCAAAGAAGGAAGTGTACTGCTATCTGTAGAGTATATATATTACATTAGCTTAAAGACCTGGTTTTCTAAAGAGACATTTGTGAATTTCTTTTTATATTCATTACAGCTTTCTAATCATTATAATTCATTATAGCTTTTTACTTTGTTAGCAGCTGACATCTCAGAGATTGGGTTATATCGACCCATGTTGTTGGCCAAAATGGCCCCATGAGAACCACGTAGGCTGTTGCCAAAGCTATAGGTATTTCTCCAAAAGCTGACAGCAAGTCCTCACTGCTGAAGAGAACTCTACAATCCATTAAACATGGTCAAGTAGAGCTGGTGATTATACAGAGCCTTCACACCTCTATGCCAGTGTCTTAAGTAAAGGAATTTCTCTGCAGGCTACCAAAGAAGAAAAATAAACACCAACCCATCTATAAACTTTTTGAAATATTATAGTGTCCATCTTGCATTATATGCTATTGTAATGATGGCACTAAGCAAGTGGGAATAACTAACTAAAATTTGATTTGACTTAAGGCCCACTCCAGTGAGATGGAACCTATACCTGACACTGCTTGAGGGACAAAGAACCTGAGATTAGGTAGCCCAGAGATCCAGGGTAAAACCAAATACTACTGCATATATATATATGTATATAAAATGACATTTGGCTATATTCATAGATCAGTACCTTGCTGAGTGTCCTCAGCAAGCTTCCTTCAGAGAAGCTTCCTCAGCAAGCTTCCTTCAGAGAAGCTTCCTCCTGAAGCAGATGGGAACAGATACAGAGACTCACAACCATACAGCATGTAGATAATGAGAGACTTTGGAATGCTCATCTCTCAGCGAACTCTACAAAAATGGAGTTAGAAAGAGTGTGGGAGCCAGAGAGGGTGGAAGACACCAAAAAATAAGTCTTTTTGCATCAACAGGATATATGCAAATAGAAACTCACAGAGTATAGTTGGAGTTTTCTCCAGTCCCGCTCAGACCCAAGTACACACAGAGACTTATATTACTTATAAACTGTATGGTCGTGTCAGGCTTCTTGCTAGCTAGATCTTACATTTTAATTAACCCATTTATATTAATCTATAAGTTGCCATGTGGCTTGTGGCTTAACAGTACTTTACATCTTACTTCTCATGGCAGTAGAGGCTGGCAGCGTCTTCTGACTCAGCCTTTGACTTCTCAGAAATCTCCTCTCTGCTCATCCTACCTATACTCTACTTCCTGCCTGGCTACTGGCCAATCAGCATGTTATTTATCAATCAATCATAGCAACACATTCACTGCATAAAGAAAGACATCCCCAGCAACAGAGACTGAGGCAACATGCACAGGGCCTACACGGGTCTGCACCAGATGAGATTCTAAAGCTGAAAGTAGAAAGGAACACATGCCCACATCTCTAGCCAACAAGCAATCTCCAATAGATAAACACTTGCAAATAAATATTTTCTTTTATCCAAGAGAGTCCCACTGAAGAAATAAACTACTCTTAAAGGTAGGCCATATGCTTGATATTAGATGACCAACAGAAAACAAACTAAATGGCATCTTTGGAAGTTCCATGTATCACATTGTTATTTTAGTCCCTTTTTTTTAGTGTTATCTTCTTTATATTTATTATATAATTTTTATATATGAGTGTGAAAGTTAGTGGGTTGCTGTTTCTTTGCCTTCTCTTGAGCTCATCTCTTTCTGTTTTTTTTTTTCCTATTCTGATGTGTTCATTTTATTTTATATTGTTATATTATATTTTATTCTACTATTACCCATTAGGTCACTGTTCATTTTCTAATGAGAGATAGAAAGTGTGTAGATAGGAAGGGGAAGTAAAGTCAGGAGGAGCTTGAGGAGAGGGAGGTTATGAGTACATATTAAGTGAGAAGTTAATAGGAGTTCTACATATGAGAGCTACATATGAGAACTGTAATGAGCATTTATTAAGTAAGAAAAAGTCTATTGTCATTAAAGGAAAAAAAGGACATGGATTAAGAATTAAAGATCTTTAAATCAAAAGCCAGTAATAGAAGTTCATGTTTATAAATCAATGTACAATGTGGAGTTTATTCACTTTATTTAGTTTATCCATATCAACTGGAAAACATTATTATTACTATAGCATGATAGAAGGGAGTTTGACTCTTATGTATTGTCTGAGGCCCAAGTGGTAGAGATTATAAAAACAAAGAACAACAACAAAATTAAAAAAAAAAGTTGAAGAATCTCCACTTTTCAGTTGGTGAGTATCCCTCATCACATCAATGCTTAACCCTCAGATTTGGTCCTAATTATTTAGACCACAAATCGAGGAGTAACTGCCCTTCCTTCATTACCATTACAAATTTAATTAACATGTAAGCTTTATTGGCTCAGTGTCGACAATATCCTGAATTGCCCCGCTTACTTCCCTGCGCATTCAGCTCTGTTCAGTTAACCATTATCTGCTACATCAACAAATTATTCCAAGAAACTTTATACGGACCCTTTTACCACATTATTGCCATACATTCTTCAACTTGACTAAACCATGTGAATCATATTGTTTACTACTCATAGCTAAACAGCCATCAGTCTCTTCTTAAAACACTGACATGTATTTCAGGGACTTTAACCCAACACTTTCGCACTTGTCCATTTAAGAAATTTCTTTCCCAGCTTATGATATTTTGAAAAAAATACTATAAAGGTATTATTAAACTTCTATAAATATGCTATCTAGATTTAGATTGATTATTTTAATTAAAAGCACTTTGACTTCTATGTCTGAAATAGTTTCTGTCCTAAAGACAAAAGAATGGTACATAAATAGTTGTTCTTATTTCAAACATCACATAAGCCCTGGAGAAGAAAAATAATTTTGAGTTCTTGGGAGTCAATATTCATTTTGCTTATTAATTCCTCTTAGTGAAAAGTTCCATCACAATATAGCCCAGTCTTAAAAATTAACTCTATAAAAGGTAGAGTCCAGGTAATTGAAGTACCTATGTCCAAACAACTTGAGAAAATAAACTCACTTAGAGTGCTAGCCTATTAAAGGTCACCATACGCTTTAAATGTTCTTTGTTACTTCCTGTTGAGTCTCTCCTTACCTCCAGAAGATTCCAAGTTTCATCACTGAACAGTTCCAACCCACAGGATATTCTCAGAATAATTTTTAAAGCAAGGAATTGAATTTAAATACAGCTTATATTGTCTTCTACAATAAACATTTAGAAGAAATGACTTTTGGGATGTGAATCCTCATTTCAGGAAATCAGGTTCACTAAATATATATTTATTGCTACTAAGGAAAAATAACAAATCTCCAAATCTGTGTATAAACCGAAAATGTCTAGGAAAATATACCCTTGGATATTTATCTCATGGAGTATTCTGAAGTATTTTTTTTTTAGGGTCTGAGTAAATTCCAGACATAGCAATATAGTTTGATCCCAACTGATAGTACGGCAATAAAAAATAGTTAAACAACTTCTTTTTTCTTGTGAGTTAAAAACACAAAACACCATGTTGATATTAAGATCTAGCTAGTTTATCTCAATGCCAAATATAATTGGATGTCTCACTTAATTCCAATGTTTTCTGGCAATAGTGGAGATTAATTCAGTTAGAAATATTCTTAACCATAAAGAAAAATTGTTTTCCGTTATTTCTTCCAAGAATGATCAATTCCCCTGTTCACATCGCTTATTACCATGATGTACTTAATGAACGTCAGCTGTATGTCACCTAGACGAAGTAAAAGTTTCATTTCAGCATGTTTGGTTTTGCCAGAAGAGTGTTAGTCATTATGAATGTTTAATCCTTCCTTGAAATTTTTATTTTTTGTCTTGATAAACTGTCCATGACAAAGTTGTAATCAACACAGATCCAAGTTGACAAAAGTAAACTTTCCAGATTGTGACCTCCTCTTCCTTTCTAGTCATACTCTCTCCTTCCTGTAATGCCTTCTCTTAAATCATTTGTTTCTTTACTTACAGCATTCTCTTTCCATAGAATTTTTACAACTCTCTCCTTGTTGTAGTTTTTCTATCTTTACAAGGCTCATCGGAATCAGTTTCTGTGGAGCAGGGCTGTGGATCACCTTTGCCTGCTGGAGAACCAGTGAGATCCCGTTCCCTTCCACTTCCTTAACTTGCATACATACTACAACAGCTAAGTCTTTCTTTGTTTGGTTTGATTTTAATTTTCTTTGTGAATTATGTGTCTTGCTGTGAAAACAAGGTTTCTCTCAAACAAACACTACTCAGGCCTGGTCCAAATCTTTCAGACTCTCTTGCCTCATCCTTCCACCTGGTGCTAGAGATGTCGTCACCATGTTAGACCCACCCTCTTCTTTATTACCCTGTCACTCATGTCGCTCTGGGATGAAGACTCTTGGCAACTACTAGTCAGTATGGCCATTGTGTACTGCAGGTACCCACACAGGATTTAATGAGTTTATTATTAAACAAATGAGTCAAGAAATTGAATTAATAGGAGAATAAAAAGTATCTGCATCTTCCTTATTTCTACCTCCCAGGCCAGTCTTCACATATTCCCACCACATTTGGAAACAATGAGAAGAAGTTTGTCCTTGGTGACAACATTATAGTTCTTTTCTTTAAAAAAGGTGTTTGCTGACAACTTTTTCTGAAGCTTCCTAGGAACAAAATAAACAACAAATAAACATTACTGAAGTTTTGTGTTATGTGGCTCCTTAAGGTTCACTGGACTCTGGCGTTTGCTCTAGATTTTTGTCCACTTTTTGGTAGTCGTGGCTAGATCACTCCAAAGTTGTGAGTCTGTCTCTCATTTAAATAGAACTTTTCAGTGTTTCCCTTGTTCATACTCCACAAAATCCAAATTGCACAGTCCAATTATAACAGCATTAAAAAGCATGGCCAATGTCAATATTAGCAGTTTAATTGGCTGTTAATTTTGCCTTCAACAACCCAGCTTTATTCTAGTATTAATTATTAATCTCTAAAGCTCACACTTCTACTTACATTCATTATGGTTGTGATATCTCCCTATAACAAACCTTCTCCAAACATGCTTATTCTACTTGTTTATCATATTTATTGTGCTTAGACTCATTTAAACATAAATTATAACTTTCACGAGTTTTTACCCAATCATTTACTGCTCATTCTATAGCATGAAGCAGATTTTCTACCTCACAATAATTAACTGAAAAAAATGAACAAATATATGAATATGGAAAATAACTCTAGTGTCCCAATGTACCTTACACAGTAATCCAAATACACCTATATAAAAACTGTCATGCTCATTTTGGCATATTTTGTGTTGAATAATTTGACTTTACTATTTGTAAAACTTCTTCATTCCTGTATTTGTTGATATTTACTTCTTTATATTCGCTTTATGTGGCTATTTCTGCTTTTTAAAGATAAGCTAAAAGCTTATAAGGGCTTATAAGAGTTATGTCTAGCATTTAATTTCTACCCTACCAACTTGAACAAAATACTTTTTATAGTTATATAACTGAACAAACATTTAGAGATAATCAACTCTGGTCTGGTTTTTGTAAGCTTTGGGGGGCATAAGCCCAGTTACATGTATGCAATAATTGTTTCTGGCTTAATTAAATGCTCTGGGAGATTTTGAGGATCATTTCCAAGTATGAAGATAAAGGATTATAATGGCTAGAAGCTTGAGATGAATATAGTAAGATATTTTTTTCTAGACATGACAGGGCTGTTCCACACAGGGACCCATAGAACGTGGCTCTGTAAGTATAAAGACATGTACAAGATTAAGCTCATAAAATCATGCACATGAATTGAACGGGGCATGGGATATTCAGGAGTCCAACCCATATCTGGAGAGCTGCTTGAAATTGATAACTGCTAGGAGATACACATTCAGTGTTATTAGAAGGTATGGGCCCTGAGAGGCTGTCCACGATCCAGTAGATTTTTGAATACTCACTCACATACAGGCAGCATTATGTGTACTCCAAGGTTGGATTTAAAAAAAAAAAAGAGCACATGAAGTTTGGTGATAAAAGTGTTGGGTCAGGAGATAGAGGATAAATTGGAGGAAAGAGAATGGAGGTGGATTTGATCAAAATATATTGTATGCATATATGACTTGGAGGCAGGCAACATGAAAAGACATAAAATGGAGTGATAATTAACCATGCCTAAAGCCATCTGCTTCTTCAGCATTCTTTAGAATTGACTTTTAGAATAGACATAGCCCACACTGATTTTTTTTTCACTTTGGTTCCAACTAACACGGGTTGAGAATAATTTTTAAAAATGATTTTTGAATTTTCATATAAAGAAATGGATTGAATTATGTATTTTTCTTCTTTGTCTCTTTTTCCATCTCTCTTGGTAGTGTAAGATCATTTATTTTAATCAGTCATTTTCTAAACATGTCAAAGTTATGTAGTCAGGAGAATGTACCCCATGCAAAATTTTCACCTGTAAATTTAGTGTGTGTGTGTCAGGAAAACTTAGAATAATTTATCCTGGATCCATCAAATGTTGCCCTGTCATCTTTTCTAAATTTAGTTTCATGAAGATAATTCAAAAGTTTATTCTTTTTGTTATTTGGCTTAAAAAGAAAAAAAAATGGGAGAGACCTTAATAAAACACTCATGTTAAAGAGTTCACTCTCTAATAAATTATTATACAAATTATGAAGAATAAGAAGAGTAGAGCTTGGAATATCTAAATGTAAAGAGATAATAAGAACACATATATATTTCCTTTCCTGATAGAGTCAGTATATCCTGCATGCATGAGTAGAGATATAGCAGGCTGCACAATATACATATAAATATGGATGATTATGATAATAACTATATGCCAAACTAGGAAGGAGAAGGATGAGGAGAGGCAATCACAAGAGAAAGAGGAAGACGAGAAGGAGGGACAGTTGTTACCAGATTTGGGAGTGTGGGAGTTGAAGAGATGTGGTTTGAAAGAGTAAGTAAGCATCTAATGTTGTGTAGCATATCTTACTGAACATAATTTATGAAACTGTGTATATGCATGAGAATACTAGAGATAATTTATAATCTTCTCAAAAAAGTGATTATTTTATGAATAGATACATCAATTACCCTCATTAAATCATTAAATTTGTTTAAATGTTTCTAAGTACACATTGTACTTGATGAAGACATATAACTATTCACTAATTAAAATGTATATGCATTTATATACACTTAGAAATTCAGAAAAGGAACTCTATTTCATGATATTCCCAGTCACAGTACCTCAATGCCACAGGAAAAAATTCATGAAGGCTAAATAGTATTAATTCCATGTCAAAATGAATATTTAATAGCAAGAAACTTCTATAATAAATCCTTGACTATTGAAATTCCCAAGAAGAGGAATGATTCTGCAAATTTGGGTCAAAAGACTTGTTGTCCAAATAGCAAAATTGTCATGAAGTGTAATAATTCCTGACTAAGTTTATTTCCTGTTTGTGGAGGTTGCCTTGAACATCTTTAAAACTACAAATACTCAAATACATAATTAACAAAGGAATTTTCCATAAGATCTATGTAAATGGGTGTAGGTGACAGGTTACCACGAGAGAAAATGCTGTTCAAGATTAAGGACCTCAATATGAATCCCAAGCACCCATAAGAAGAGCTATGCACTTCTTCCTGTGTCTTTGTGCCAGCATTGTAGGAATAGACAGGTGCATTCTAAGAGATTCCTGGCTAGCCAGGCCAGCTGAAATTTCCTTTTCAAGATTAGTCACCTATTGGTCTATGAATGACAGTTGACCAATATTACCAATCTATAAATTTTGATCTCCAGCACTATTATAACACTACATCTTTGTCAGAACTGTTTTTGTGGAGGATGTGAGTTTCCTACTGCCACTTATCTGTAAGAATACCATTATGAGGAAAGAAATGAGACTGTGAGCAGTAATTTAAAACTGCTTTAGAGCAGTGAAATCTGAACAGCCAGTAACAGAAGGCTATATAGTATGTTCCATGAGAAAAGTTGAAACTCAACTTGAAGTCATGAAAGAAACCATCAAGGCAAAACATGAACACATCCCAACAATGGCAAAAGTAAGAATTTCCCACAAATTCACGCACTTACAAAGTTCAGACAGTGTAGAGACTTCACTCATTGTATGAAAATTGATTTTCAAAATTAATATAAAAGTCTTTCGGTCTGTAGTCATCATCAAATTGAAATGTTTCTTAAGCTGTTATCCTTAAACTACATGTTAGTTTTCAATTATAGACAATATCATTTATACACTTAGGATGTCTACTGTAATAATCATGGATGATTAACAGAGTTTTAATTCTACATCCTTCTAAACACTTCATAAACACACACAAACACACATCCCTAAGCTCCCCTGTTAATTAGTATTCATGAGTCTTCCTTCACAAATATTTTCTAAGCAGAAACAAATAATTCTTCATTTCATTGCATCTGTGCTCATTCACACTTGAAGGCACCCATGCTTTCTAGCGCTTTCCTGATTTAACCCTATGTGTCATTACCTTTATCATTTTTTACTTCATTCATTAGTGCTCGTGGTTTAACAAATTTGTTTTCCTTCATTTTCCCCTTTAAAATGCAAAACGGTGCATGAGGATATAAGTGCAGGGCAGAGGAGGGAGCACAGCAAGGAAACCATACTTGGAGAAAATAATGTGGATACCTACCACTGTAGAAGATCTCTGAAATGTATACATGTTAAAAAAAACATAATACAGTATTTATATGAGTTAACACATAATAGGGAGACAATGCTCTCTACTAGAGAATGTATGCAATCAGGATCACAAGCCCAGTGTGTTTTCTCTTTTGGAGCAGTTGCTTACCGAGGTCTTGCAAATATTCAAGCACTTCAGAGTGTTGCCACTGCTTTCTGTTGATGGTG
The DNA here is from genome assembly GCA_902168325.1 of Peromyscus nudipes. Taxonomy (NCBI): domain Eukaryota; kingdom Metazoa; phylum Chordata; class Mammalia; order Rodentia; family Cricetidae; genus Peromyscus; species Peromyscus nudipes. The sequence continues at coordinate 55,349 of CABHPH010000985.1, forward strand.
AGGTCCTGTTGCAGAAGACACCACATATCTGATCGTGGAACATAGGATCAGTTGGGTACTAAAATGGAAGACATATTTATAGTGACTATATTTCATAGTGCGCTGGTATTATGAATGTTTCCAAAGGAGAAAAGTAATCATTAGTCTTAGCAGGCTATAGGCAAAAGTTATCATTAATTGTAGCAAGGTGTGAACATATGATTCACAATAGTGACTAACCTGGTAGGATATACCCAGTGGCTAAATAATAGCATTAATATTATAGGAGCAATATATCACTTCCTGATTAGATTTGGGGCCCACAATACATGGCAAAACTCATACCTGGCACAATTATTGGGGCCAAGAACCTTTATTGAAACAGGTAACAATCCTTAGGGAACAATATGCTATAGAATAATGCTGTTATTCTGCTATAAGGCCACACTGTTAAAATGAATTCTAAGACCTCATAGTCATACCTGTAGGTGTCTCTTCAGTTTCCTCAGAGAAGCTTCTTTTAACATCAGAAGTCATTCAGCAGAGAGATCCACCAGAAGACAATGTGTAGAGAACAAGAGACTGTAGCACATTTGGCTTTGATTGAGACAATTCTGTCATATCCTCAGCCCTGGGCTCATCAGTCATCAGAGAAGAGGGGACAGACTGTTAAGATCCATAGATGCTAGACACTACAACAAAATAGTGTCTTTGGGCACAACAAAGCAGTTGTGTGCTTGAACTTAAAGGTTATGGAAAAATGCATAAGAAACGTGCAAGGTAAAATAAACGAAGTTTCCAGCATGGAAGGTAGAGATAATTGTATATTCTCACCCATAGTGAGGAGCTCTTGGCAATGGATAGCTTCAGGAGGGGAGAAGAAAAGTCAGTTTTCTCCAATAATACATCCCTGAGAGGGTACTCGTTCTTCAGTAGATGGCCCTAGACAATGCAAATGCTGGCTGAGTGAGGAGTGGTCTTTGTTGGCAAGACAAAACAAAACATGAAGCTGAGAAAGAATTCGAGTAAGAATGTGTGGTGGAATTGAAGCAGAGGGAACAGGGAATGGTAATCAAAACACATTTCATGCATGAATTCAATTCTTAATAAAATAAATACGAAACTTTACTCAAAGCACATTTCACATTACCTAATAAATATTTGAAAATGTAAAAATATGAAGTAGTATCAGAAATTAATCTTTGATTGTCTATACCTTTAAAACTTTTGAACATGGTTTTTCTTGTGTCCTTCAAAATGGTAAAGGGCCTATATTTCTGATAAAATCTGGACCATCCTTCTCACTATAAATTCAATTTGAAAAATATTTTTGTTTAATTTTAAACTTTCCTGTGTATGTATGCATGTGCATATGTTTCTCTATGTGGATGTTTCTGCTGTCCCTGAGTATGTGGAAGCCAAATATGTTATATGTCTTTTTCCATTGCTCTTCACATCATTTTTCAATAGACAGATCTTTTCTGAGCTTTGTAATCAAACAGAGAGTCTGGGTAACCAGCAATACTGTGAGTACACCACCCTCTGCTCTCTGGTGCTGAAATAAAAGTTACATGCAGCCATACTCATCTATTATGTGCACCCAAACTCATCAAATTTATAATACCAATAAAATGCTTTTCGTGATTGGTTTCAATCAAGTATATAACTGCACCTTAATAATTTATCTGCAAGTATATCAGTATCATAAATTTCTTTCCTAAGAGTGTTATTAGATCTTTTATACACTAATAATTTCAATAAGTACTTTAATTTGAAGGCAATTCATCCATTGCTTAGTGAGACTTTGAAATTAAAGATATAACTTTTAATTTAAAAAATGACTCATGTTTATCTCTGTAGATATTTAGTGATGTATTTATCCATTCTGGAAGCACTCCATCAAACCAAATTCTAGTCTAATGTTAAATCATACTTAAATTAGACTTGTGGGTGATTATCTTTTTGTACATATTTAATTTATCAGTATACCTCTTATAACTGGTATTCCTTTATTAATCAATTAGACCTTTGACGATCTAATACCTTGCTAATTTCTCTTTCTTTCTTTCTTTCTTTCTTTCTTTCTTTCTTTCCTTCTTTCTTTCCCTTCCTTCCTTCCTTCCTTCTTTCCTTCCTTCCTTCCTTCCTTCCTTCCTTCCTTCCTTCCTTCCTTCCCTTCTTCTTCTTCTTCTTCTTCTTCTGCTTCTTCTTCTTCCTCCTCTTCTTCTTCCTCTTCCTCTTCCTCCTCCCCCTCCTCTTCTTCTTCTCTTGCTGCTGATGCTTCTCTGTCTCTGTCTCTAACTCTCTCCCTCCTTTTTCAGTGCGAGAGACTGAACAAAAGACAATGTTTTTACACCATTTTAAAATATGTTTAATCCAATAAAATAAGGTAGTGAAAATGATCACTAAATTATAACTCAGGTAGTTCGCAGTTTTTTGTTCTGCATCAGATAGACGATGACTGCTCCGAGGAAAACAGAATTAAGCAGAGGGCATTGCCTTTGGAAAGCAACAATCACATAGACAGTCTTCAGTGAAAACATGGCATTAGTAAAGACCTAGGAGGTTTATAGGAGTCTAAAATTTTCAGGGATGTTATTAAAAAAGGGGTAGCCCAACAGGATGAGTTTAGTCAAGGAAGGGATATTATAAAGTACCTCAGATGTGTTCAAAGAACATTTTACACTTTTTAAAAGTAACATTGGGGGAACTTTTAAGACAATAGGCAAATTTGCAATTACTTTAATACGAGCCAATTAGCAATAGGCTGACATCAACAAAGACACTTCATAAACAGCATTCCTAGCCTGACATTTCAAAACTTCACATTGACTTAGTCAGAAGATCACAATGGATTCTTCCTTTACATATAAGATTTTACAAGACTTTGAGGCTTTGGAGGAATATATATACATGCTCAGTTCTCATTCTTTCTTCATTAGAATTATCTAGGAGTAAAGGGTACATCATTCTAAGAAAATATATTATGTGCTTCAAAGATTCTTCAAAGTAACATGATATTATCTAAATCAAGTTAAGGAAAGGGGGTCAGTCAGAGAACTCAACCTGTGAACATTCCCACATGATGGCCCTGGGGTGTATAACCCATGTGATTACATTTATATCCACCTGAAATAAAATTAATTCAATGAGCTGACTTCCAAAAACAAGCACAGAAAGGACATTTAACACAATAGAAAACCTCTTTGAACCTTCTACTGTGGAGCTGACTTCTGATTTCTATATAACTTCCGTTTCCAGCAGTTCTTAATAAGATTAGCTGCAGGATTTACTAGTAAAGGGCAAAGCCTGTTCAATAATGTCCAACTGTTCACAGTGAATGTGAAATGGGCCTAGATTGAAACATCCATTCTGTCTTCTTAAAAATACTTCCTCTGTGTAACAATGTTTATTCTTGCAGCTTTTCAAAAGAAGCCACTGAGTTTAAAGAGCATGTGATCTTTTGACAGCTCCTGTTATATCTACATTTCTACATTTATTTCTTTCATAAAGTTCCATGGTATTAAATATAAAAAGGAGGTACTTCAAAAAAAATCCTGTAAGATTTGTTTTTTCTGCCAGTTTCCTTTTCTTTTTTTTAACTTTCTTCAAAGACCTGAAGGTAAATGAGATTAAAGAAGATAACTCAAGGAGAAAATTAAAGACTGTAATAAATTTTAATTTGTTCTTCAGAACTATAAATGTTCAGTCAGCATGTAAGTTCTGTTTGTTGAAATTGCATTTTAATATTGGCATGCCATACCATTAGTAATGACTTTTTAAGAGCCAAGATTTAAAATATTCCAGCTAAAGTAGGCTAAATAAAGACATGTAAATTTTGCCCTTGGGCCACTCATTCTTTTGGCAATTCATGCATTAGAGAAAGAAAAGTACATCAAAAGTTTTAAATAAGCCACATTTCCCTCCAAATAAACATAAGCTTTAAGGCTTATATTTTAAGTGAACAGAATTATTCCGATAAGTAAAATTATAGAATATACAGCTTTACAAAGGCATGTATCTATATTACATGCATAAATCACAGGTAGGCAAGCAAGATACTATGAGGAAGAAATGTAGGAAGCTTGAATTTGGTTCATACAAAGGGAGTGCTATTTCTGTCATTAAAGGTCTAGAGAGGATCGTTATTAATTGACAGCAGGAAATACGTATTAAAATTACATATAAGGTTAGGAGGTGTGGGGAATCTAATGTAGCACAATGTTACCAAATGATAACCAGAGGCAAATTAAACATTAACTTCATTTTATCAAAATAAAGAGTAAAGAAATGTGAGTTGTACTACTTCTTCATTGACTTAATCAAATACCACCAATTCGATGATTTTACTAGATACTCAAATACCATGAAAGTCAGTGATTTCACTAGATACTGGGATGTGGAGATGGGTTAGATAGGAGTAACTGAGATAATCTGTGCAAGAAAGTAATTACATATCACCATGCTTTATTGAGTCTTTTAATAGTGTAGTGAGTCCTTTAGCCCACTAATCAAGAGCAAGCTGGTGTCCTGGGAAAAGCCTTGATGGAAAGCCGAACAGGACATTTAAAGTCAAAAGGCTGCAATGACATCATGACACAAGGTGCAGGTGGAGAAGATTTTTGTGATGTAACCTTGGCTCCTGTTAAACATTAGAAAAGGTCTTTTCTCCAGAGGGACAAAACTATTTGTATGCGTTAGGCCCCCTCTCAGCATGGAAAGAGGGCTCTTTGGAAGTTATAATACACTTTACTAAGAAGACTGAAAAATCATTAGTTTAAGGACAACTGCAACTCCCAATTACAGGAGGTACAAGGTTGGGGCAACCTAACCTTTCCTAAGTCATCTTAATAAAGACTTGGTTCTTGGAACATGCATACTAGTGGTCAGAACAGACATTAAAGAAACACACATGATTGAACTGTGGGGATCATGGGTGGAGAGTGCTATGAAAATGTACACTGGTCATTAATTTAATTACGGGGGCTTGGAGGAGGGCTTCCTTGAGAGAATAACATTATTGGAGCAATGTGGAGAAAGGCTAGAGTTCCAGGCAGAAATAGTGGACTTTGAACAAAAGTGCTTTAGAAAGATCACCAAATATAAAAATCTGGAGTGAAAGGGACACAAAATACAAGGCCAGAATCTGGAGTTTTGGTCCATAGAAGGCAAGTGAGTGTCAGTGTGGACTCCGAATGAGAAACTCCATACAGGCTTATTTTTCCTGGCCAGAATAAAAGCACAGAAGACAGAGGGCACAGATGATTTCACTCTGAGTCAACTATCCACAAAAATATCCACACAGGCCCACTAAAGTATAATAATAGGTACACATTGATAAATGGAGCGAACTTAGCTGTCTTTTTCATTTTGTTGACAGTACATTTTAAAATAATGAAATCTTTCGAATGTTGAAGGATCTGTTGTACATATAATGTCAAACATCACTTTGATGCCATCATTTTACAGTGAGTGGAGAATCAGATTTCAAACCACATTATCAGGCTTTGATTTATGCTCATAGTGTAGATTTCTGTTATTCACTGTGACTCTTATTAAAAATGAAGATTTGGAATGGTCAATCTACTAACAATTACATTTTTAGTCAAATATTTTACTGTGAGTAAGGCAATAAAATATCTTATGTAATATATTCCTTCAATAAACCCGGCAAAAATCATTTGGTTTACACCTCTTTCTTCTAATGTATAGTATAGTATAGCACATGTTGCCATGTGAACACAAAGGAGAAAGGGGTAAACAACATAATTCCTATTGACATCACAGAGCCAAATTAAGCAACACATAAAACAGTATCTAGTGTTGAATGCTTAATGGCCAGTCTTGGCCCTTTGAATCTGTTTTTTAAAAGTGCTCTCAACCTGGGTCCTTTGACTAACATTCCCTCCTCATCTCTCCACACTCGGCAGCACAGTAATATAAGAGAGTGTTCAGACAGGGACAGTGGATATTGAAACTCTTTGTCAGAAAGCACCTTGATTTACGCCAGCGTTTGCTGAGAAGATTCACATTCTGAAAGCTGACCCCCGAGTGGAGCAAGACTTTGCCTTATATCCATACAGTTTACTCCCTTTGCTACCCTAATATGGTAAAATAGACTCTCGTTTGGATATTTTAGGGCTACTGGCTGTCACAAGCAGCTACACGATTGAGAGAGTGTTTCTTTACAGAGAAGACTCTGACACTGATTAAACCATGTTGTTTAGTATTTGTCCTAAGAAGGTTCTCATCACAGCAAGCTTCAAGAAAAAGAGAACAGGTAAGAGTATGACAATACCACATGTTTGAATATGATCCAGTCCACACAACTCTTTATATCACTTGAAAACTGCTACATGTCTTCGGTGAATATTACTTTCCTGTGTTAGAATAATTCCAATCCTCCAGCTCAACGATCTGTATTTCAGATCTTTAGATGTGTTTTTTTCATAGCACTCTCTCCCTGTCTTCTCATGAACACAAATCAGTTATTTCTCTTTTTTTATTTTTATTTTTATTTATGCTTCTCTCACACATTACATCTCGACCTCAGTTTCCCTCCTCCAGTCTTCCGACGCCTATCATTCAAAATCCACTCCTCCTCCATTTCTATTCAGAAAAGTGCAGGTCTCCCAAGGACATCAACCTAACACAGCATAACAAGATTCAATAAGAATAGGTACAAACCTTCATTTCAAGGCTGGGCAAGGCAACCCACTGGGAGAAAAAGGGTCTCAAGAGAGGGAAAAAGATTCAGAGACTCCCAGTGTTAGGAACCCCACAAGAAAACCAAGCTAACAACCATAACATACATGAACAGGACCTAGCACAGACCCGTACAAAGTCTGATAATCCTTTCAGTCTGTGAACTCCTATGAGCCCTGCTTACATGACCGTGTGGGCTGTGTCCTCGTGGTGTCCTTTACCCCTATGTCTCTTACAATCCTTCCTGCTTTCTTAGGTGGGTTTCCCCTCATTCCACCTCAATGTCTGGCTGTGTGTCTCTGCATCTGCTCTGATTGGTTACTGGATGAAGCCTCTCTGATGACAGTTCAGATAGGAACCGATCTACGAGCGTGGCAGAATATCCTGAGAAATCAATTCATTTACTTTTGTGTGTGTGTGTGTGTGTGTGTGTGTGTGTGTGTGTGTGTGTCCCAGTCAGTCATGTTTGATTCTGTCCTAGGTCTCTGGTGTATCCAGTCTCTGGTTTCTGGCCTTCCAGACAGTGTCAGGAGTGAGCTCTGTCTTGTGACCTGGGCCTCAAGTAAGACCAAGCATTGGTTGGCAGCTCTCACACATTCTGTGCTGCCATTTCTCCAGCACATTCTGCAAGCAGGACAATCTGTAGGTCTGGAAGCTGTCCCTGGTTACAGAAGATAGCCAGTTCATGCTCTGTATTCCCCCATTTTGGAGTCTTGGCTAGGATCACCCACATAGATTCCAGAGAGTTTCCACTGCACTAGGTTTCCACTGCACTAGGTTTCCACATGTCCCACCCAGATGCCTTCCACTTCCGGTTGTCTCTCTCAGTACTTTCTCCTTCATTTCCTCCCCACCCTGTCATGTCTCCTTTTCTTATACCCACCCAGTCTGTTAAATGTTTATTTTTGCCTCTAGTGAGTATGCTGCAAGAATACAGGCCCTCTTCTTATCTAACTGGCTTCATATCCCCAATATACAGTGAAATCACTGTCTTGGTGGTCATTAGTTTAACCAATGAAATACCTTTAAATATAACCCAAAGGGATGTCTCTGACTACAAGACAGGTAATAATAACTACTACCAACATTTTGAGCAATGGAGTGTAGAATTAGAAGGGATTTTTCTGTTTTATTCCTTACATATCCTTCAAATATAGAGTGCTAGCTGCATAAACTTCCATTTGAAGTCTTATACTCTTGGAAGGAAAGATTTGTTTTATGCAATGATAGATACAATGTAGTAGGGTTCTCTCATATTCACACTAGCTGGAGGCTAGCTTCTTGGTTTGTTTTAGTTTTCATTGTTTGGTTGATTTAATGTTTCCCTTTGAGACTTCATAGACATGAAATTCAGAAAGGTTTGGGGAATGTGTTTCCTTTATCCCAGGTCAGTTAGTATTTGGCAAAATTCCCACAGGACAGCTATTTACTTAATAGTTTTGTTTTGTTTTTACTATGGGCCTTAATAAAAACAGTGTTTCTGCCTCTTGCCATAGTGCATTGTGCGAGAATTAACAGAGACCTCTCAGTTACAACACTTGTGAAAGCTTGGATAATCTCCTCCATTTTTGAACTTGGTTTTCTGGTGTTCCATCTAGTCCATTTCCCCACAGATTTTAGATATTAGTTTGTACACAAAGCCTCATGTAATTTGACTGTCACAAGTTAGGTTTTCCAACTTTGATTTGGGTTCTGTGAAATTTCTACATGTGAGTTTTTCTTAGCCAGATGAATAGCTGTGTATATCAGCTTTCCCAAACCTGAGTTGTGAGCTAGAAATGACCTCATCATGATGATGAAGATAGGAAGAGTTGGTGTTATTCTACTTATTCATCTTCATTTTTGTTGTGGATATAAGTGATGATTGTTAAACATTCCAGCTGCCAGTGTTTTATCTAATTTTACCTAGGCCATTACTTTATTAAAATATGATCAACTCATTGACTGTTCTGTTATTTCATTCAGTTTATTCCAACCTACTTTAACTAACTTTGTTTTGAATTCTTAGAATATATATCTAAGCTCTTACCTTTGAGTATGTGCAGATAGAAATTGGACCAAAAACAACCAAATATAACAAAGAGTAGTAACAGATGGATGGTCAGAACAAGAGAGAGAGGAGACAAAATGAAACGTTATTGTATTTAATGAAAAACAATATAGTAAAACTATGAGAACAAAAAATTAACATGTGTGAATGTAATTTGTGCAATATATACACACAGGAACAAATGCAGCAAATGTATTTTTATAAGTAGTTATAAAATAAATGCCAAGTAGAGAAGGCAAAGATTAAAAAAAGACACCTTTTCCATTCTGAATTTCTAGACAGTTAACAGCATTTCCCCTTAACAAAATGTTTCATAGAAAAAAGTTTTATGTTAGAGGCAAGAATCAACGCTTAAGTACCCCTTTCATTTATCAGGGATTTTCTTCCAAATCTTTTTCAATTCAAAGACTTGGGTGTTGTTCAAATTCTACAATGTTATAATAATTATGTAAAAAATAAACAATCCATAAAATGATTTAAAGACATAAAATCTTCAACAAGAATTTAATAAAATATACCAAGCTAAATGCAAATATTAATCTGCTGAAATTCATTCTTAAGTTTTCATTATTTTAGAATTGAATTCTCAATTTACTATTCTGTATTTATAATTTCTTCAACATATTTTATTCTAAATTATTTTCTAAGTCTCAAATATTTTTAATTTTTTATGTATATGTGTGTCTTGATACTTTAAGTATATTATCCATGCTTGCATTTTACAATATAATACATTTTAAATTAAAATTTTGGGTAAGATAATTGCATGCTTTTAAAAATATTTTGAAAGGGAAAATAACTAACTGAGGGCATTTCAAATAAAAATGCAATGCTACAGTAAAAGCTGAATATCAATGTGATTTCTTAATATATATAAGAAAAAAAGAATTACTAGAAAATGTAATATACTGTTATTTGATGAAAGCAATCTTCAATCTTAGCAATTCCATCCAATTTCCTGAGAGGACACAAACACCATCAATTTGTAAGGGCAATGGCTATGTTTCCTTTTTTTTAAAATCAAAATGTATACTGGGAAATGGGTTGGTAAAAAGATTAAAGCACAAACACCTTTTTTTTTCTTCTGTAAATGGTGAGTTGCTTGGCAACTTGCAAGTATCCTGCCTCCTGTCCTTTGGAAGAAAGTGTTTCTTTTAACTTTTGGAATGAAGGTTGTATATTTAAAAATGGGAGAAGGGTAGAGGTATGGCTGGGGCAGCTAGTCACATTGTAAACATGTCTGTTCAATTCAGTTTCTCCATTTTATTAAGTTGAAGACCCCAGCTCACGTGAGGATACCTTCCACTTTCAGAGTTGGTCTTTTCTCCTCAGCTAAACTTTTCTGGAAAATCCCTCTAGACACACCCAGAGGCGTTTCCAAGGAGATTCTAGATGTCATCTAGTTGACAATGAAGCTCATCCATCAAGCCCTGAACATTATGCTTGGTGAAGGTCATTAGGATGCATTGGGAGCGCAGTGCAGTGATATCTGGCTTGGCCTCCAGAGAGGGACCAAGAAACAAATAGTCTAGAGTTATAAGTTGTGACAATGGTGCTTCAATCAAAATGAGAATTATCTTCAAAAACAAGGGAAATATGAGGGCTTAGTGGGTAAGAAAAATATATTTAGAAGGATGTAGCTAGTGATGCTTTGATGTGTTTATAGGGAGGTATGCCATCATGAAGTTAGCCTGGGTCATTCTGGGCCAGAAGTTACCATATTGTCAGCTCTTCTCTGGAAGAAAAGTGGCCTCTGCATTCTAATTTAAATATATCTTTTAAATTGGGAATTTTATATTAGTATTATATTAATATTTTCGAGTGATTTTTTTTAAAAATTCCATCTAAAACTTAACAAAAGCTGTTATCATGAGTCTAGCCTGGGTTGCTAGAAAATGAAGTACATGGTACTTTATGCTTGCACCAACCAGCAAACTTTGGACTTCATGGTTAAGAGAGTGGAAGGCCAGCTGAAACCATAAATCCATGCAAATGAAGTGATTGTTGAATATATACAGAATCAGAGAGTGTTGTCTCTCTCCTCTCAAACAGAATACTAAATCTTTGATTTCTTCATTTCTTCTCTATGCTTGACACATATATGGACCACTTCCATAAGTGTAGTAGTTCTTGGCAAAGAAATGGTAGTGATGCCATAAGAGAAAATGTCATTTTACCCTTACATCCCTGTTATCCTAGCTTTACTTTACTTTACTTTACTTTACTTTACTTTACTTTACTTTACTTTACTTTACTTTACTGAACTGAACTGAACTGTAGTGAATATATTCTTCGGTGATGTATCACTGAAATTAGTTCTCTTTTTTTAGGAAACACAAACTGAATATTTTTCAAAAAGAAATGAACAGTAAAAAGCAAATGAGGACACAGAGACAATCCAAATCAATTTATTATGTTTCAACCTATCTATTCTTAATGAGAACAATACACATTCATAAGAAATTCAAAGTTTGAGTTTGATTCTTTTCAGGGCCGGAAATACAGTATGATGTATTCTGGATGTTAGACAACAGTGCTAAGCAGAAATCCTCAGGAGTAAAATAACAAATGTATCCAGAGCAAGGGATTGATATCCTGAGATGACTGGTACGTCCCTTGTACAAAGTACATTTCATATTTATGATATTTTAAATTACAATAGACTTACTGGGACTTACAGACATGTCTTCTGATATGAGACAGAAGAAAATGAAAAATTAAGGGACTATTCTATTGCCACTAATCTCAATATTTTGGTTCTATTTTGATTCTTTAAACTTTTCTTAAGGTATGAATTTTATATCAAAAATTATAAGATATATATATATATGTGTATATATACTCTTGTCATGATATTAATGGTCATATAGAGTACTAATTAATTCTAGAAAAAAGACTTCATTTAGCTGCCTATACATGTTTTTGTGTTGGAGTCTCTATCAGTTTTCTGCAGGGAATCATGACCCGGGCTAACAGAGAATTTGAAGTCTCCAGAAATATGATGGGGTCCCACAACCAAGATCCACATGGACAATAATAATACCACTAAGCTGACAAATATTACCCACAGATCAGCTTTGGACTACAAACTGCTCAGAACAATTTTAAGATGGTTAGCTGAGATGATCCAGCCTCACAGACTACTCAAACAAGGACTTGAGAGAAGGCATGCACTTTGGCATTGTGCAGAGAATGGACAACAAATGATATAGCTACCTTTCCTGGAACTTGCCAATTAACCCAAAAATTTTCTTTTCAGGATCCCCTAAAGATGCCTTCACCCACAAACAGCAGGAAGTAATTTTAAGAACACGATGTCCACATTCCCAAGAGGTAGGGTGGGGTGGGTGGTTTTTGGTCTTTCAATGGGTTTTGGGTTTGGGATAGTTGTCATTGTTTAGGAGGGTTGGTTACAAGTTGTTGTTAATGGTCAGGAAAAGGGCTAAACAAAGGAGATTAGATTTAAGGTTCTTGTTTAAAAAAAAAAGAAAAGAAGAAAGAGGATATAGATAAGAGGTAGATAATAGAATCTACTCTGAAAAAAAGGAGATACAGAAATGATAGAATAAACGGTAGATTATTGAATCTACCCTGAAAATAAAAGAGAGGATATAGATATGATATAGATAAAAAGGTATATTATTGAATCTACTTTTAAGACAACTACTAGTTGTAAATACTTTTCATTGGATTGGATTCTTATATATTGTGTACAAATTATATATATTGAGATTGATATTGTTAGAAATGCTGTATGTATATTTCTAATCTTGTTCAGGATACTGTACCTATACAGTTCATTTAACAATATATTGCTCTCAGAGACTGCAACTGTAACTGTTCCCTGATACAGAGGCTGCCAGCACCTGACTGGACTAAGAGATGAGTCTTTATCCCCATACTGGAACACCCCAGCCTCTAGACTTTGGGCCCAGGGACACAACCCTGCGCCCCTACACCACCACCCATTGCAGTTCCAGTTTCAGGCCAGTTGGCAGGAAGATCTCCTGCAGACAGATCAGACTACCACCATCTACCACACACTAAGAGTACAGCTACTCCCTGAGACAGAGCCCACTACTGCCAGTTGGATTAAGAGCTGCTCCCTGAGACAGAGAGTCCATCATTATCGACTAGACCAAGAGCTCCCACTGAATCAAGAGTATCAATCAGACCAAGAGAGGCTCCCTCAGACACAGACACCACTTGCACCAAGTGGAGAAAGAGATGGGTAGATGCCAGTGCAAAAATACAGTCAACAGCATAAAAATAATATGGCTCCATCAGAACCTACATCAGCAAGAACTGAACATCCCAACACAGAAGAAACAGAAGATATCTACCATAAAAATGACTTTAAGAAGATATTAGAGATCTTAAAAGAGGAAATGAAAAATTCCCTTAAAGAAATCGAGGAAGCCGGGCGTTGGTGGCGCACGCCTTTAATCCCAGCACTTGGGAGGCAGAGCCAGGCGGATCTCTGTGAGTTCGAGGCCAGCCTGGGCTACCAAGTGAGCTCCAGGAAAGGCGCAAAGCTACACAG
>CABHPH010000986.1:1486-13881 GCA_902168325.1 Peromyscus nudipes
TGACAAGGGGGCAGGATCTTGTATTTGAGTGTTTCTCATTGCTAAAATCCCTAGAACTGGACCTGGTAAAGCACTTAGGCCCTGTGTACCATTCCTGGCATTGTGAAGCAATGCTAACACAAAACAGCTCAGGAGCGTGGCCCTGGGATCACGGAGTTAAGTCAAATAAGCCAGGCACAGAAAGGCAAATCGCACATGTTCTCTGGCATGCAGAGTCTAGATAGAGAGAAAGGTGTGGTGGTTCATGCCTGTAATCCCAGCACTTAGGAGGTTGAGGCAGGAGGATTGCCGCATGTTGGGAGTCAGTCTGGGCTAGATAATAGATTCAAGGCTAGACTGGGTTATAGAGTGGAACTGTCTTAGTTAGCATTTCTATTGCTGTGAAGAGACACCATGACCATGGCAACTCTTATAAAGGAACACATTTAATTGGGGCTGGTTTATAGTTTTAGAGGTTTAGTCCATTATCATCATGGCAAGGAACCTGCAGCATGCAGGCAGATGTGGTGTGGAGAAGGAGCTGAGAGTTCTGTATCTTGACCCCCGCAGGCAACAGGAAGTGAAGTGAGTCACTCTGAGCTTAGCTTGAGCATAGGAGACCTCAAAGCCCACCCCCACAGTGACACACTTCCTCCAACAAGGCCACACCCCCAAACAGTGTCACTCCCTTTGAGGGCCATTTTCTTTCAAATCACCACAGCGACCTTGTTTCAATACCACCTTCTGAAATATGTATGACATGGGAAGTGGCTCAGCAGGGACAGCTGCTTGTCCCAGCTCGCTTCCTATTGCCGTGATACCACATTCTGATTGAGCAACTTGGGGCTGAGGAAGGATTTTTTGGTTGACATATCCCAATCACAGTCCATCACTGCAGAAAGTCAGGGCAGGATCTCAAGCAGGAACCTGGGGGCAGCAACTGAAGCAGAGGCCATGGAGGAGCACTGCCTGCTAGCTTGTTCCCCCTGGCTTTCCCAGCCTGATTTCTTACCTCAGGACTACCTACTCAGGGATAGCACCACCCACTATGGGCTGGTCCCTCCCACATCAATCATTAACCCAAGCAATGTACCACAGACTTGAGTGCAGGCCAGTTTAATGGCGATATCTTCTCAGTTAAGGATCCATCTTCCCAAATGGCCCTAGTTTGTGTCAAGTTAATTAAAAACAACAACAACCACCAAACAAACAAACAAAAAACTAACCGGCGTCCAGCTCTTCCAGAGGACCTGAGTTAGGTTTCTACCACTCACATCAGGTGGTTCACAACTACCTGTCACCCTAACTCCAGGAGATCTGACACCTTCTTCTGGCCTCTATGGGTAGCTGCAGACGTGTGGAAGACACAGGCACACAAGACACATAAATAAAAATAAAAGTGCTTAGCAAAGAAGTTGACAATAAGAGAGGAAAGGCAGGATGTGAACAAAGTATCTGATAGATACGCATAAATGGCTATGTATGGTCTGTGCATGGAGGCACATACCTGTAATCCTAGCTCTTGGGAGGCAGAGAAGGGAAGATCAGGATGAGCCATCACAGCTCATCCTTGGCTACATGCCTCTTATATATCAAGTTTGAGACCAGCCTAAGCTAAGTGAGACTATATCAAGAAAGAAAATACTCCCTCCATGGGGCTAGAAGATATTCACCAACGGTCATCCAAGCTGGATCAAATCCTCACTGCTAGGAACCTCCCCATGGCTCCATCTCACTCAGGGTCAGAGCCAAAGAGGCCATAACCCCGAGCCATATGCTTCTTATGTCCGCCTGACCCCCCCCCCTCATTCCCCTCCTCCCTTTGCTCACTTGTCTCCAGCTGTGCGGATCTAAATTACAAGACACATTCTCACCTCGGGACCTTGATGCCAGCTCTTCCCAGCCTGGGAAGACTCCTCTCCACTCCACAGGAGGTGGGAGAAGTGAATGAGTCCAGTCCTGCCCGGCTGAACCCCACGCCAAGGTTGAGAACAACCCACAGCACAGGCGACAACCAGGGTGCGTGTTTTCAGTGCTGAGGGGAAAAGCCGGTAAGGAGGACATACTTCCTCATTCTGTGAATATAAAATTCAAAACAGATGCAGCCAATCTATGCTGTTAGAGATCAGAGTGAAGGGCAGCAAAAGAAGACACTTGTCACCAGGCCTGAGGTCCTGAGTTTGATCTCTGAGACTTACAAGGTGGACAGAGAGAAGTGATTCCATGTGTTCTGACATGCGCCGCCCCCCCCCCCCCCCCACACACACACAATGGAGCAATAAATGTAATAACGAAAGAAGTCAGAGTGACCGTGACCTTAGAGGAAGGGAGTGGACTGAAAGGGTCCTGGAGGGAACCCCTTGGGGGCTGGAAATGGTTTTCTGGTGTGGAAGCAGGGACGCGAGGCGTGTTTAGTTGGTGGATGTCCATCTAGCTGCTAATTTGCAATTTGTTCTTTTACTATACCTCTGGGCTCCCACCAGCGTGGAAAGAGACCATTCCCAGGCCCCAGCCTCCAAACTCCCATTACAAAGGGCCTTGCTGGCCTGTCCCCAGGCTGCTCAACATTTATCCCAATGCATGTTCCAGACAGTTCCCCAGAGGTCGGAGTGGTGGGTGGGCGAACTCAGGCAGCGTGAGAACTTGGGCCAGTGCTGAGAGGCTGGGGCTTCCTTTCGGGCCAGACACTTGTTCTCATTATAGGAGGGAATGCTCCATAGGCTGGGGTCCGAGTTTTCTCTCTGCACCCCCCTCCCCGCTCTTTTCTCCTCAATGGAGATCAGGGGGACCCTCACAATTTATTTACATGAAGTTTTGTTTTATCAACCTATAACCAAAAGACCCAACTTAAATTGTGAATTTTCAAGAGACTCCGAACAAACATCTGGGCTTCTCTTTTGTACTGTAATGTTTATTTTAAGTCATTTTGCACCCGTGAGGTGGTTCCGTGAGTTTACCGTCAAGCCTGATGATTTTGATGCCCTGGACTCACACGGTGGAGGGAGAGAACTGGTTCCTCCAAGTTGTCCCCTAAACACACACATACACACACACACACACACACACACACACACACACACACACACACACACACACACACTTAAAAATAAAAGAATGGAAGTCTTTTGCTACCTGCCAGGACTTCATATATATGAGGTCCAAGAAATAAAAATGTTCTGTCTTCATTTCTTTCTTGGCGATAAGAACTTTTCATTTCCCGGTTATTACAGGAAATAATTTTGTCCTGTAAGAAAGGGAGGTACTTGGCAAACCCTGGGTTACCCTTGGAGATATTGGAAGGTGTGGCCAAGCTTAGGAAAAAAGTCCTCACTCTCTGTAGCTGGATAGGAATGTATCTCCGAACATGGGGTTGCAACGGAGGGCAGGGCCAGACACAGAGGGGCACAGCCAAAGTAAGACAGGCGTGGCTCCTGCGGGCTAGGAAGGGGGAAAGTTTGAACGGCGCTGAAGTTAGAACAAATAATTTAAGGACTAGGCATGTAGCTCAGTGGTGGAGCCCCTGCCTAGAATCCCCCAGTGAAAGGGCTGGGGGTGTGGCTCAGTGGTAGAGCCCCTGCCTAAAAAGCACAAGTCCTGGGTTCCAACCCCAACCCTGTGGGGAAAAAAAATTAAAATAAAATAAACAAAAGGGCAGTGTGTAGTGGCACAGACCTTCAGTGTCAGCACTAAGGCTGAGGGAGGTCTTGAAAGTTTGAGGTCAGCTTGGCCTAAATAATGAGTCCAAGCCAACCTGAGCCAGACAGCAAGACATTGTCTCAAAACCCCAAGGCAGGGGCTTGGAGAAATAGTCCAGCAGTTAAGAGCATAGGGCCTCTTCCCGAGGCCCCCAGCGCTCACTTGGTTGCTCACAGACATCTATAGCTCCAGTCCCAGAGGACCTGATGCCATCTTCTGGCCTCCGTGGACACTGCACACACATGGTGCACAGACACACAAAATCCCATACTCATAACAAATTAAAAGAACCCCCAAACAAAACCTAAACTAGGCCAGGTGTGGTAGCTCGTACCTGTAATCCAGTGAGGAGAATGTGGAAGCAAGGGGATGAGGAGTTTCAAGGTCCTCCTCACTACACAGCGAGCTGGAGTGTCTGCCTGGCCTTCTGTCAGTTGGCAGGGAAGAGGAGAGAGAGCGGGCTGGTTGGTAGATGCAGTCCTGGACGCCTGGACCAGCTGATGATTCAGCCTCAACTCAGGCCTAAATGGAGGGCAGGAGGATGGCTACCTGACTGAGAGCTTCCTGGATGCCCTTTCCCATCTCTCGGGGTTGTAGGCACACACAAAGCCAAGCTCATCTTTTTCCTCCTTACAGATAAGAGAACTGAGACTCAGAAAGTACAAGGCACAAGACAGATGGTGGTGGCGCACACCTTGAATCCCAGCACTCGGGAAGCAGAGCCAGGAGGATCTCTGTGAGTTTGAGGCCAGCCTGGTCTACAAAGTTCCAGGACAGCCAGGGCTACACAGAGAAACCCTGTCTCAAAAAACTAAACAAGTACAAGGCCCAAGCCAGAGAACCAGCCTGGAGTCCACATCTCCTGTGGCCTGGAGCTGGGTTCTATTTTCATTGTTTTTTTTTTGTTTTTTTGTTTTTTTGTTTTTTTTTGGGGGGGGTGTTTTTTGAGACAGAGTTTCTCTGTGTAGTTTTGGTGCCTGTCCTGGATCTCGCTCTGTAGACCAGGCTGGCCTCGAACTCACAGAGATCCACCTGGCTCTGCCTCCTGAGTGCTTGGATTGAAGCCGTGTGCCACCTCCACCTGGCTAATTTTTTTTTTTTACAAGTTCTCACTATGCAGCCTAGAATGGTCTGGTTCTCACAGTAATCCTCCCGTCTCAAGCATGTTGGTATCAAAAGCATGAGCTACCACCTGGGCTCTAGTTGTTGGAGTTCAAATCTCAAATGTTGAAAACTAACTACAGAGATGTAAAAAACAACCCGAATACATCTGACTACAAATGGGGCCATTTTAAGAGGACAGAACCTCCATGAGTCCTGATGTAGCTCAGAATTCCTGGGAAAGGGAGTGCATGGGCTTACACACACACATTGCATGTGAAGTTACATACACACACACACACACACACACACATACACACACACATACGCACACACACACACACACACGAAGTGTAGTAAGTTTTAAATGGATAATAAAAAATCAGAGTGTACTTGGTATGGGTCCTAATTCAAACTAAACAATTGTGAGTTTGTTTCTGAGGCAACAAGGACAGGCTCTTAGATAACACTAGAACTTCGTGCCAGTTTTGTTAGAGTTGGTGGTTGTGTAAGGGACACACCCTTCTTCCCCTCCTTCCCTCGGCCCTCTTCTTTCTCTCTGTTGTTCTGTTTTATTATGTAATATTTATTTTGCTTTTGGGGTTTTGTTTGCTTGTTTGCTTGCTTGCTTTTTTTGTTTTTGAATCCAAGCTACTTAGATTCTCAGTTATTCTTCTTTGGTTTCCTGAGTGCTGGGATTTGTCCTTTTAGACAGTCCTTGTGACTTAGTCACTGTTCTGTTGCTGTGAATAGACACCGTGACCAAGGCAACTCATAAAAGAAAGCATTTAATTGGGAGCTGGCTTACAGTTTCAGAATGTTAGTCCATCATCATCATGGGGAGAGCATGGCAGCAGGCAGGCATGGTGCTGGAGAAGAAACCGAGATCCACAAGCAGCAAGAGAGGTGGAGCCTAGTGTGGGCTTTTGAAACCTCAAAGCTCCCCTCCAGTGACACACTTCCTGTAACAAGGCCACACCTCCTAATCCTTCTAATCCTTTCAAACAATTCTACTCCCTGGTGACTAAGCATTCATATGTGAACCTATGGGGGCCATTCTGATTCAAATTATCATACCTTGAAGTATATAAAAATAGGACAGTGGGCTGTGAATGGACCTCAGAGGAAGATTACATGCCTAGGATGCTTGAGGCTCCAAGTTCCACTCCCAATACTGAGACAGATCACACACACACACACACACACACACACACACAGAGAGAGAGAGAGAGAGAGAGAGAGAGAGAGAGAATAATCAAGAGATGCCCTTGCATGCTGGAAGAAGGTATTAGATCGCCTGGAACTGGAGTTACAGATGACTGTAATCTACTGTATGGACACTGGGAACAGAGGCTGGATCCTCTGCTCTTAATTACTGAACTATGGCTCCAGCTCTATCAAATAAAAAATTATCTATTGAGGGACATGGTGGTGCACACCTTTAATCCCAACTCTGGGGAGGCAGAGGCAGGCAGATCTCTGAGTTCGAGGCCAGCCTGGTCTACAGAGCAAGTTCCAAGACAGCCAGGGCTACACAAAGAAACTCTGTCTTAGAACAAATAAACAAACAAAAAATATCTTTTTATTTTTGTGTGTGAGTGTGCACATATGCCTGCCACGATTCTCACATGTGCTCTGTGGTCAGAAGATAGCTTTCAGGTGTTGGTTCTGGCCTTCCACCTTGCTGAGGCAGGGTCTCTCACTTCTGTTGCTGGGCTGGGTTCCAGGCTAGCCAACCCTAGAGCTCCAGGTTGGTGCTCTATCTGCGTCTCCCATTTCACCTTAAGAATGCCGGGATCTCAGGTGGGCACAAGAGTATTCAAAGACGTAGCAGAGATAGATAAAGTTGGGTGTGGCAGATCACGCCTATAATCCCGACATTCTGGGAGGCCAAGGCAGGAGGATTGCCAAAAGTTCCAGGCCAGCCTGCACAAGGCACTGTTAAAAAAAAAAAAATGAGAGAGGGGTGCAGGGGATGGTAAAATATTGATGGTCCTTTAATTGAAGTTAGGTAAAGAGTATGTACAAGTCTATAGACTGTTTGGAAATTTCTACGATGCACATTTTAAAAACTGACAATAGGACTGAGAGAGAGCTCAGTGAGTAACATTCCTGCTGTGTAACGAGTCCGAGTCCCAGAAGCCTCCGTGGACCACATGTGGAATCCCACGCTGTGGAGGTGCAGACCAAAGGAGCCCTGGGACCTGCCGGCTAGCTAGCCCAGCCTAAATGGAGAGTTCCAGGCCCGTGAGAGACCCTGTCTCAGACAACCACCACAAATCAAGGAGGGTCCAGAGAGATGGCCGAGCCTGGTTAAGGTGCAGGCTTCCAAGCTGGATGATCTGAGTTTGATTCCTGAGACCTACGGGCGGAGTGAGAGAACAGATTCTCCTGAAAGTTATCCTACGGCTGTCACACGTGCCCCTAGGACACACACATGCCCCCCCCCCATTCACACACAAATAAATGTAAAAAAGAAAAACAAGCAAGACGGATGACTCCTGAGGCACGACACCTAACGCTGACCTCTGGTCTCCACATACATGTGCACACACATGGACACGCACATGTGTACACCTGCACACATGGACACGCACATGTGTACACCTGCACACACATGGACACGCACATGTGTACACCTGCACACACAAGCACGTGCATAAACACACAGAGAAAGGAACGAAGAAGAACAGAAAAGAAAAGGGGGTGTAACATGTTGGTAGTGCACTTGCCCAGCATCCACAAGCCTTGGAGTTACTCCTCATCACTGCTGAAGAATAAAATAAAATATATGTTTTATTTTATTAAACAGTAGAATTTATTTTTTATTGTTTATTTTATTAAGAAATAAAGGGTTTAGTGTTCAAAAAAACTACAGGAAACTGTGGGGGATGACAGTGTCTGCTGGGGATCTCAGCGCCAGGGACACTGAAACAAGATGATCACGATTTCAAGTCTAGCCTGGGCTACATAACAAGTTTGGGGTTAGCCTGGATTACATGAAATGCTGTCTCAGAAAGAACGGCGAGAAAAGACAGAAGGACAGGAAGATGAAAGACCTGCTGGCTCTCCGTCCCACATCCCAGCTGTGCTTAGTGTTCTGTGGTCTTTCTCTTCAGTCTTTTCTACTCTTTGTGCACCTCTTATACTCGTATATGTGTGTTTTTACATAACTATGTGAACAAATTGTTTATACAGCCCTGCTTTTTCCCCTTCTTAAAATGTAAGCTGTCCCCTGGTTAAAACGTCCCTGTGTAAACACAATCTCCAACATTCGCTCTCTGTTTACTCAACAGGGCAGTGTTGCCAGACGTTGAAGCCGTTCCTAATTCCCTCCCATTATAAATAACGCCCCCATGCACATCCTGGTGTGTCCCAGAGGTGGGATTCCTGGGCCAAAGGGTGCGGATGCATTGGCAGAGCATGGCTGAACTCATTTCTGCCTGACCCCGAGCTAAAGTGACCTCATCCAGTTAAAGTGAGATTACACTGCTGTTTGTGATTTCCATGTTGGATTCGTGACTCAGAGGCTAGAGAGAATGTCTTCTTTCTTTTCTGGATGTGCTCAGCTGCAAGAAGCAGGAATGCATTCGCGCTGGCTCATGTCAAGGGAGCTGCATGTGCCAGCAAGTAAAACCATCATAAGAAGGTTCTTCTATGTCAGAGAAGAGACAGACAGATTTTTTTATTTTAATTTTAAATATATGTGTCTGGGGGAGGGGTATGTGCATGTGAGTGCCATTGTCTACAGAGACCAGAAGAGGGCGTCAGATCCCCTGGAGCTGGAGTGTAAATGGGGCTAGAGATGGCTCAACGGTTAAGAGCACCAGCTGCTCTTCCAGAGGCCAATTCCCAGCACCCACATGGCACCTCAGAACCAATGAAAGTAGTCCCACAGGATCCGGTGCCATCTTGTGGTGCATAGATGTACATGCAGACAGGGGGTTGTAAGCCATCACGAAGGTGCCGAGAATCAAGCCCCCTGGTCCTCTGAAGAGCAGCAAATGCTCTTAACCACTGAGCCATCTCTCCAGCCCCTCAACAGGATCTCACTCCCTAGTACAGGCTGGCTTGTAACTCACTATATAGATAGCCCACGCTGACCTCCAACTCACAGAAATCCTCCTGTTGCAGCCTCTCCTATGCCAGGATTACAAGCCTGAGCCTCCATATCTGGCTACCAGGGATAAAATTTAAGATGTCCATCATGCAGCTGCTGCCTGAAACTTGAGATAGAAGCAAACCCCATAAACAAATGCAGCATATGATTCCAAGGCAGCACCTTTCGGTCCAGGAATCCTGCCTCTGGGACACACCAGGACGTACATGGGGCATTATTTATAACAGAGGGAAACTGAGTGGCTAATAATTGACTAATGGGCAAGCACATGCAGCCTGAATATGCTACAGAAAGCTATGTTTTGAGGGTGTCATGATGGCCAAGTTGTGTAAGGTGCCAAACTTAAGAAACGTATTATTTGAACTAGGTATGATGGCATACATCTGTAATTCTAGCATTTGAGACAGGGGGTAGGGCAACTGCCAGAAGTTAAAAGCTAGCCTGGGTTATATAGCGATTACTAGATTCAGCCAGAGATACATAGAAAGACAGACCCTATCTCAGAAAAGTAAATAGAAAAGAAAGCCATGGTTCACATAATGTTTAATCTTGTCTTGTCAGTTTAGTGGGATTAAAATTGTGTGGTGTGTGTGTGTGTGTGTGGTTTCTGCCTTGTTTTTCTTTTTCTGTCTTTCTCTTTTGTTTTGCTACTCCCGAGTGCTGGGATTAAAGGTGTGGATCACCAATGCTTGGCTCTTAAAGATTATTTTTACTAGCCAGGTGGTGGCAGCACACGCCTTCAATCCCAACACTCTGGAGGCAAGCCAGGCAGATCTCTGTGAGTTCGAGGCCAGCCTGGTCTACAGAGCGAGATCCAGGACAGGCACCAAAACTACACAGAGAAACCTGTCTCAAAAAAAAAAAAAAAAAAAGATAATTTTTACTCTATGTGTATGACTGTTTTGCCTACATTTATGTCTGTGTACCTCTGCCTGAGGCCTGCAGAGGCCAAAAGAGAGCACCGGATCTCCAGAAACTGGAGTTACAGATGACTGTAAGCTGGTATGTGGGTGCTGGGAACCGAACCCGGATCTCCAGAAACTGGAGTTACAGATGACTGTAAGCTGGTATGTGGGTGCTGGGAACCGAACCCTGGTCCTCTGGCACGAGCAGCTAGTACTCCTACCTTCGGAGCCACCCTACTCCTCAGCTCTCACTCCCCTCCTCAGGCCTTTAAAAGGAGCACACCTCGGGCTCAGATTTCTCACCCAAGTAATGAGGTTGACTCTGGTTGGACCAGTTGTCCTGTGCCCATGATAGGGTGATTTACCAAACAAACAAGAAGGGGCCTGGGGATGTAACTCAGTGGGTAGAGTGCTTGTTTCCATTCACAGCACCTTGGATTCAAGCCTCGGTGCCCATAAACGGCATGGTGGCCCATGCCTGGACTCCCTGCACTAGGGAGGTGGAGGCAGGAGGATAAGGTAATTGTTGCCTATTTGAGACCAACCTGAGTTGTATGAGACCCTGTCTCAAAAAAGGAAGGAAGGGTTGGAAAGAAGGGAAGAGGGGAGGGGTAGAGGGAAGGAAGGGGTGGGAAGAGGAGAATACATGCCCATACTCTAATCTAGCCTGTCTGGTCCAGTCTCCTAAAGTAGGAAGTGTATGCTCCTGGCCCCCAACTCTCAGCATGCTGGGGCCTTCAGTGACCCAGAAAGGGACCTTGTCCATCTACCTGTTTCCCCATAAACGTGTCTCTGGCATGCCCTGTGCCGTCTGGTCCAGGCCTCTGCTTGGATCTTCAGCCCTCATGAGCCCACTGCTGGAGGCCAGGCAGGACCTGCTGTCCGGCCCGAGCCTTCTTTCCAATTTTCTCTGTTAGGATTACTTCATTCTGTGTTCCCCTCCTTTCCTGTGGTATTGTGTGTGTGTGTGTGCTGCCTTGTTTTTCTTTTTCTTTCGTTTTGCTAAAATTTTTGTTATTTGGCTCTCATTTTCCCCTTGTTTTGCACTTTTTCTTGAGACGGGGCCGTGCTTTTGAGCTTAGGGTAGCTTGGAGCTCTGTCCATAGCCCAGGTTGGCCTTGAACTCGCTGTCTTCCTGGGTCAGGCCTCGTGCAAAGCTTCTCTTGACCAGCCTCTGACAGAACACCCAGTGAGTCTTTCTTAAGCTTCAAGGCTATCTCCCACACTATTCTTTTTTTTTGGGGGGGGGGGGGGGGGGGACGGGTTTCGAGACAGAGTTTTGCTGTGTAACAGCCCTGGCTGTCCTGGATCTCGCTCTGTAGACCAGGCTGGTCTCGAACTCCCAGAGATCCGCCTGCCTCTGCTTTCTGAGTGCTGGGATTAAAGGCGTGGGCCACCACTGCCCAGTCTCCTTCACTATTCTTGTCTCTGTCAGCCCCTCACTTCTCACCAGACTGACTCTCACATTGTCCTAGCTGAGTGTGAACTCAGCTGTGTATCTCACCTTGAACTCCTGTCTTTCCACCTCTACCTTCCAAATGGCAGGCTCTATTTTTGTTTTATTATTTTTCTTGATTATTATTTTTCTAACAGTGCTGGGGATGGACCCCAGGGCAAGGCTGTACACTCAATGCCTATATGGAGAATGTCTTTAAAGATGTGTGTGTGTGTGTGTGTGTGTGTGTGTGTGTGAACACATGTATATCGGTGCCTGAGCCTGTGTACACTGCCAAGGCCAGAAGAGGATGTTGGGTGACCTCAATTACTCTGTACCTATTCCTTTGAGGCAGAGTCTCTTTCTCTGAACCTGGGGTTGATGTTTTCCTGGCTAGGCTGGAAAGCTACAACCTTAAGTCTCTGTCTCTTCCCACCTTGGAGTTGGAGTTACAGGTGTGTACCCCGCTATGGAGTCATGCCCCCAACCCTCACTGTAGATTCTAGACAAGCACTGTACCACTGAGTCACACCCCCAACCGTGGACCCATCACTTCCTTTTTTTTTTTTTTTTTTTCTGGAGCTGAGGACTGAACCCAGGGCCTTGTGCTTGCTAGGCAAGCGCTCTACCACTGATCTAAATCCCCAACCCCAACCCATCACTTCCTAATAACTAGCTGTGTCTCCCTCTCTCGTGCCTTCTCCCTCTATATTTATACTTATCTGGAGACATCTAGTGGGGTGTGGTGGTGCATGCCTGCAATCCTGGCCCTCAGGAGCTAGGGGCAGAAGGACCAGAAAGAGTTGGAGGTCAGCCTCGGCTACACAAGAGCCTGTCTAAAAGACAACAAAAAGACAAACATCTATGTGGGCTTTTGGATTTAAGCTACATTAATACAATCTTTGAGTAGTTCCAAAAAACATCTCTATTTCTTTCCTTCTCTCCCCACCTCTGATATCTAGGTATATATTATAGATAGATAGATAGATAGACAGACAGACAGACAGACAGATAGATAGATAGATAGATAGAAAGATAGATAGACACACAGATAGATAGATAGATAGATAGATAGATAGATAGATAGATAGAAAGAAAGATAGATAGATGATAGAAAGAAAGAAAGAAAGAAAGAAAGAAAGAAAGAAAGAAAGAAAGA